>JAUCBJ010005484.1:0-29554 GCA_032718475.1 Nemertoderma westbladi
ACCCGAACACCTGTAAAATAAAGGTTGGTGAATATGAAAAATACTGGTTGCTGAAAAATTGCGATTTGAAAAATAGTAGAAGTTACCTGTAGACATCCAAACACTTGTAAAATAAAGGCTTATGATTGGACGGATGAGTAGCGTTGGGTGACTAATAACGCCTCTAGCGGAAGATGCGGGAACTTGAGAAGTTGCCATGGTTACGGATTAAATGCTGACATCTGATTGGTTGAAATAATAACGACCACCGCAAAAGGTTGAAATAGTGGCTTCTGATTGGACAGAGTACCAGAAATGGACGGTAATGATGGGCTACGGGTGACCATGAAGCAGTGTCATAGTATTGTATACTACTGTCGTCTACGGGTACACTTTCCATGTGTTGGTTGCCAGAAAAGTAGATCTGGTATGACCTCGTCTTTACCTCTCCAGCAGTGCCCACTGAATCTTCAGGTGGTATAGTACCATAGAGCTCGCGTTTGTGTTGTCTCCCCCAGCTGACGTTTAGGGCTGCCCTTAGTAGTCTTGTGTAGCAACCATCAATTCGTTGTTCAAGTGATTTAGTCAGTGTCCAGGTCTCACCCCCGTATAAAAATACACTTTCCACTGTGGCTCGGAAGAACTTAGTCTTCAGGTGCCTGGAGAGATCTGATTTCCAGATGGTATCCATTTTTGATAGAGCTACCCAAGCCTTTGCTTTCCTAACTTCTATGTCCTTTTTGCTACTCTCTATCCATGATCCAAGGTACTGGAAGTCCTCGACCTTCCTTAGTTGATTATTATCAATGGTTGTCAAGTTTCCATTACCATTAAAAGTGCTGAGTTCGGTCTTTGTAGCATTTATATGCAATCCAACCTCATTAACAGCCTTCTCCATTTTATTCAGTAGAAGCTGCGTATCTGCTAGCGTATTAGAGAGCAGGGCGATGTCATCCGCAAAGTCGGTGTGAAATTGTGAAATTGTTTTGTTTAATGACATATTCGTTAACGGTACCGGTAATATTAGTTAAACACATTAAAATTTGCACTCAGCCATGCTAGATAAAAAGCACCACAGATATGTGCTGTGTAAATAATACTTAAATAAATAAGTGTCTGTGACTGTAGTTGCCGGATATCTATTACTTCTGCGTTCTTGTAGTGTAAATCCCCACCAATATATGACTTACACGGAACACATTCAAATACAAGATTATAAATTGTGGATAATAAATTAGTATATATTTGCAATGTTTGGATGATAAATTAAATATTTTTCTCAAAAATGTACATATGTTGTAAAATGGAAATAAATGTTATAGGAATTGCAGACTGAGTATATATCTAGTATATAAATATGTAGTAACATGGTATTTATGAACTATCAGTATTGATGTCATTATTACAGCGAAATTTAATTTACTTTTTAAGAAAGTACGACAAATTTTCAATTTTCCAATTTTACAGTAGGTAATTAGTATCCTTATCCGTGATAAGGGGCCTACTCTGTTACTTCACTTATTAATTATTAATAATATAATTTCGTATAATAAGTGTGAGCGTATTCAATTCCGCCACATCAAGCCCCATAAATTGAGGTTTAAGCAATATTGGAACTACAAGGTTGATTACCAATCAACCTTGTATCACCCCAATAAGCGGGGACAATAGGCCCCAAGGGAACACACACAGCGGGGGTCAGAGGTTATACCTCCGGGAGAGAGAGAGAGATAGCAGCGGGGGGGGGGGGGGGGGGAGCACACCCAAGGGAGGTAAAAGGGCGACAACAGGGTTATTAGCCAATGGGGGGAAGGCATCGGCTGAGTAGTGTTATGCGGCCAACCGTGCAATATATATTACCAGTCTTTATGTCATTTGTCCAGTTATCTCAATACAGTCACGGCAGTACGGTGACAATTAAGACCGTCATCGCCGTCACCAACTTACTGTATTTTACCGGTACATTCAGCTATCTCAGTGCATTCATGCTATCTGTTACTTCATTGTATACTATATATCTTATTACCAAAGAACGTCGGAACAACAAGCAAACACAAACTCTTTTCCATCGAACGGTGCGGCCCTTGACGCGTACACAAACAACACCGGATAAACCGGGATCCTCTCGGATCCCGTCACAATAAACACGAAGCAACTTCATGTTTAACAAGTGAACAAGTTAAGTTGTTCATAATGTGGTTACTAGGCTGTTGAGCAAGTTGCGTAAAAAGTTGCGACGTGTAAACCAATTGAAATTTATGCGAAATTTTTAGGTTTGTTATAAATAGTATTACATTTTATTAACACATAATTTTGAAAAGTTGTCTGATACATTTATGCAGGGTGGCTATGTAGACACTCACAGAAAGTTTCAGACTAATTGCTCAAAAATTGTAGAAGTAGTAGGGTTTTGAAGTTGACAATCTCATAAAAAAAATATTTTGAGATAATCGACCTTTCATTATACATAGTAATAGTAAATTCAATAGGAATCCCTAAATGGAAATTGTTATAACTTGAAAACTAAAAGGGCTATTGAATAGCGGTTTTCAGATTTGGAAACACGATTTAATCGTGAATTATAATATAAAAATTCGACATATTTTTAACCAAAATGGTGTACTACCCCCCCCCCCCCCCCCCCCCTTAAATTTTTACTTTTTGTTTCTTAATGGTTAGTTACCTTGTTGATATGTAAATTTCACGTTGCTAAGTAAAAAGTATGAAATTGAAAGTGATCCGCATAATATATTTTACAAACTTTTTTGGTGATAATAGGAAAATAAAATTGAATAAAACAAATTTGGGTTTGCATGAATTACGATCCTCTCTTACTTACTTATTACTTAATAGTAACCCTCTATTTTTTTCTAGATTGATTGGACTAAAAGGGCCTACCTATAAACCTTATTTTAGTTTACATCTTAAATAAAAATTAACAAATTACAAACCCTATATTACATTTATAATATGTATTAGATTATATGCAGTGTATTTAAGTATAGGCCTATACACTTTGCAATAATATGTATTAATAAACTACCCCAAGGCAGAATTTGGATTCTGCAAACGCAGTTCAAACTTAGCAGTTCTCTCCCTATCGATAACCTCTAGTTCTCTTATAAGTTTACTGATCTCGATGTTTATAGAACTCCTGTATTGCTTTCCTTTACCTAAACGTTCCATCTCATCAAGGAATTTTATTCTCTCTTCTATTTCTTCAACAAGTTCCTCGAAACGATCGACGACAGTCACCTCCTCGTGGTCGCTCATCGGTTCCGGTTCAACGACCTTACTAGAGGGTTCGATATCCTGTCCGTAAGCCATTAGGTTGGCGAGTTTTACTTTCTGGAGTTCCCTATCTACCAGCGGCGCGGCCCGGAATTTATCCCGCTCGTAGGCACCGGTGTTGCGAATCGCATCGCGGGTTCGCTTGTTGCCGAGTATTTGTGCCGGTTTCCGTACGACCGGCACCCGTTCCATGTGCCCACGGGTCTCTGAGGTGGTGGGTTGACATCGGTTCGGTAGACTCGAACCCGAGTCCAATTGTTTGCTCAGTTGACGACGCTGAAAGTTTGTTAGTTTCGATTCTTCCATCATCGTTCGCAGTAGGTCTCGAGTTTGGTTACTAAACTCAACTTTAGAGGCCGGGGACCAAATACCTCCGATTGATGGACCACGACCACCTCGGTTGTTGGGGTTCGAGTTGGACATCACGGTTCTGCCTGGCTGTTATATGTGTGTACAGTTCGATAGATTCTTGGAGCGTCTGGAAATGGCACCTATGGTTTAGTTAGTAGTTATTACCGGTATAATACAGTAGTTCAGTGTTAATCACTCTTCGCCGGCCAGCCGGCGCAGTGCTACATTTAGGTGGGGTGTGGAATTTCAATCTGGAGTTCAAATAAATAAGTTCTGTACTCAGTAATGTAGGCCTATTGTTTTGTAGTGGCAATTATTGTGTTTCATTATCAGCTGTTTCTTTCTGGTGATCTGATAGGTGACCAAAAGATACCGGTACAGTACCAGTAGAAATAATAAGGGAGTATGATAGCATCATTTTCGTTTCTAAGCAACCACCATGTGAGGATCAGCTGTGCTACAGATTGTCAGCTTGTATCGGCCAATCAACATGCAGACATGCAGTTCTTTTGTTGTGGTATTTCGTGCTGTATTACAGTATTCATTCAGTTATTATTGCAGTATGCTGGCTGACCGATATATATCGAATAATGAATAACAGAATAATGCCGACTGCAGTAATGCACTGACATACTGATGATAGCGAACAGCTACCGCACCGGCACCGGTTATTGCTGGTTGCCTACAGACACTCTGACACTGAGACACAGAGGTCTGGAGGTGATTGATTAATTGATCAATATGCAGATAGCTGGATAGGCAATAGGCATAGGCCTACATATTTTTATAGCTAATTTTGAATAGGGCGACAGGACGAGACGAGGTCACTCCAGCTCCAGTACTCACAATTAGCACCAGTTGACTGTTGTGCATTTCGACATAATAAATACTTTCTGACGCTACACTGCTAAATCTCGGCCGCGCAGCCTAGTTACTGAATTACCTAAACCCGCTGATGTGCTGTACTTTTGTAGTACTACCATCCGTAGTCTGGCAGTAGTACCAGAACCAAATCAAGTAATTGCCTGTAGGCCTACAACGAAGTCTTACAGTCTTAGTCATCCTGGTGAAATGGAATGTGCTGCTTCTGGTGCTGCTATGCTACTGTATAGGCAGGGGCGGCTGCTGGACTGTACGATGCAGTTTTCTTTATTATCTATCTGAACTATAATCATTCATTACCTTTCTGCCTTGGCGTAGTGGTTAACAACAAAACAAATCACATCGAATACCCAAAAAATTAACAAAACCAAATGTCACCAAATCACACCATAGGCCTACATAATCACATCAAATCACAAAAAATTTAATTAAAAAGTAATGTATCACCGGAGCAGGTTAGTGGCAACCCCAACCAGAAGTCTGAACCGAAACAATAGCCATCGGCGTCCCTAAACTGAATTTAATCCTTCACACATTTATATCTTTCTCCATAAACCACAAATGTCAGTTTCTTTTTAGAATACCTTACTGCCTTACATTGTATATTGTTATGTACAGTGCAGTCAGTAAGTGTGGATTAAACACCATATACACCATGTCCCGTAATATAGTGTCATTTTCTGATGACACGGACCCCCCCCCCCCCCCAGATTTTTCTACAAATCTTTATCATAATGCTTGAAATTTGAAACATGACTAGTTCCACTCACCGTCGATGACCATCATGAAGCCGGAATTTTCGATTTTGCCTTTTTATTTTTTTTTTATAAGCGTTTTAAAAAAGTGTCTTTTGCGAAATCGCACCCTCCGTATCGTGGCCATTCTTCACATTAGTCGTAATTTTTTCATATCATTAAACAGCTTGCGTTGCAAGGATTCCAAATATGTAACAATATCGGAATTTCGTTGAGAAACAGCTGAGATACAGGCGTTCAATGATTGCAAGAATTATTGTTCGCTGCAGGCCATTTATTCTATCTAATAAATACACAAAATTCTAGAACGTGTTATTTATTTTATGAGTTGGTTGGCAACAGCGGTATTCCTATCCAATATATCTATTGCGTAGCTATTCATAAATTAACAAAATATTCCAGAACATCGTTTATTTATTAAATAGAATAAATGGCCTTCAGCGAATGATCGTTCTTTGTAATCTTTGAACGCCTATTCCTCAGCTGTTTCTCAACGAAATTCAGATATTGTTACATATTTGGAATCCTTGCAACGCAAGCTTTTTAATGATATGAAAGATTCTTCACTAATGTGAAGAATGGCCACGATGCGGAGGGTGCGATTTCGCAAAAGACACTTTTTAAAACGCTTATAAAAAAATTTAAAGGCAAAATCGAAAATTCCGGCTTCATGGGACAATCGACGGTGAGTGGAACTAGTTATGTTTCAAATTTCAAGCAATATGATAAAGATTTGTAGAAAAATCTGGGGGGGGGGGGGGTGTCCGTGTCATCAGAAAATGACACTATAATACTGGACATGGTGTATATTGTCAACGTGCCTTGTTATTTTTAATTTTGTGTTACATAGGTTTTTATTTGATTTGATGTTCAACTGTGAAATTAAAAGTTCCAGTTCCAGCCTAAACGATTTGAAATAAATCGGTAATAATTAAAATTCTTTGAGTAGGCCTACCGGTAATCTGTTATGAATTGGTTTATAGATTTGGCTGTTTGTTGTGATTTCGGTGTATAGACGGACCGATCTGTTTGTCTGTATCATGTACAGCTGCACAGTATGTTATTTAAGCCATATCACTATTAGTTAGGTTTCGATAAAATATTATACAATTTCCAAATGGAAGATTTTGATTATCCTGATATGGATTCGTCGTCTTTGCTCATACCGTTTGAAGTAGAAAACGTGACAGGGACTACGGATTCGTCAGTCATCAACGATGTCGGCACGTCTACTTCTAGTGGACCGGTACCGGCATGTTTGTTTAAACCTATTGTGGGGTTCCTCGACTACCAGGAATCTAGGCACTCGATATTGGATCCAGTAGACGAAGGCATACAAATTGGGGAAATCTTCGAAAACTCTAGTAACACCAGTTTCACATGTGAGTCGAATAATATTAGGCCTACTAGTTCGAGTTCTGATAATATGTTTAGTAATACGAACAGTGTTGGTGAAGCTAACGTTACATCGGAACCCCAATGCCCAGTCTGCGATATGGTTTTCCACTCTGTTGACGTTTTGGATATACACACCGGAGCGAAGAACTGCATTCAATCACAGATCGAAAAACCTAAACCTAATCTTTGTAAAATCTGCAATAAGGCGTTTAGTACTGAGGGTAATCTGCGGCGTCACGAATCTGCGCGGCACTTCGCCAACAAGCTCTACGTCTGCGACATTTGTTTGCGGGCTTTCCTGCGAAGCGATTACCTCGCTTCGCACAAACTCACCCACAGCCGAAAGAAACCGTTCGCATGCACCGAATGCAACGCCCTATTCCGACAGCGAAACCACGTGTGGCGCCATCTAGAGACGCACGCGCACATCGCCCGTCGCTTCTGCTGCACCATCTGTGGTAAACGCTTCGTCAACCGACAGAACCTCCTCGCGCACAAACAGACGCACGCCTACGCCGCAGTGCCACAGCGCTCGCTCTCTGCGCTCGTCTGTGTTGGTTGCGGGTATCGCGAGCGCAGTGCCGTGCGAATGGCGCGACATGTGCGCGGCTGTCTCAACGTCGCCCTCTACATCTGCGACGAATGCCTCGCTGTGTTCGTCTCTCCAGGAAATCTATCCAATCACAAGATCTCCCGTCACTCTTCCCGTCGGAGGTACCTTTGTCGCGTCTGCGGCGCAGCGTTCAACCGCTCCTACAACCGTGACCGCCACTCCTACGTGGCGCACAGCTCCCAGACAGTCGTTCCGTCAGGGAGCGACTGGGTTTGCCAGTCCGGAACTCCGACTTGGTCCGCTCTCGTCGACAGACATCCAGACACTAAATCGGAACCTCCGAGATCCCACAGAATTAATCTAACACAGTTCGCCTCCCAATTCCTCAACCAAACAACTCCCTCACAACAGGTCAACGTTAATAATTCAAGACTAATAATAGCTGCCATCCCAACCAACTCAAATTCAACCAGTCCCAGTGTCCCACTAGCAGGGACAACTAATGTAGCGCCGCCTAGAAGCAGTGCAGAGGTTGACGTAGCAGTTGCACCTAGAGATAGCACAGAGATTAGCATAGCAACACCCCCTACTGACTGCAGCATAGTAGCGCCCACTAGCGGGCGAGTAGATAGTGTGATCGCGCCTCGCAAGATGCGAGGCCCAATGTCTGGCCCAATGAGGCTCTATGTCTGTGATTCATGTGGTAAAGCGTTTACTAGAAGGTAAGTCGTTGAGTTCAATTAATACTTTTACTTTATTAGTATTACTTGTTACTACCAATTTTTTTGTTTAATGAGGTTTTATTTTTTGTCCAATGAATAAACCGCGATAATAATAATAATAATAAATCATTCTAATAAATTTAAATTTTAAATAAATTTAAAATAATAAATCAACCGCGCTTATGCCATGTATCGGTTCTAAAGCGCTGTTAAATTCCAAAGATTGTGTCTGAAAGTTTAGTTTTTTTAGTTTTGAAAAACCCTATTAAAGATTTCGGCTTTTAGAAGGCTGCGGAAAGTTGTCAGATCAGTGGCGGTTCGAGTTTGAAAATGGAGACTGTTGAAGACTGTTGGAACTGCATAACTGAATGATGGGGCGCCGAAGGTTTTCAGTTTGAAATTGATAATGGTAATTTCAAATAATTGGTAATAGGTAACACCCTACCTACCTTACTGATCTAGACTTTGCTGATGACTTAGAAGTACTGTCAGAATCACTAGAGGGATCCAAAATGTCCCAAGCTCATTGGAGCAGGCTGCTTCTTAAGAAAGGTCTGATAGTATGACCATAAGCTCCAGGGATGGTTTGCTTGAGCATGTGGACGGCTTCTGTTACCTGGGATCATGGAACCAAAGTCAGGTGAAGACCTTCGGATACGTAAGGGAAAGGCATGGGCAGCGTTAAATAGTCTGTCCAGGATTTGGAGGTCCCATAGAATAAAATGGAACCTTAAGTTTCGATTATTTATAGCAGCAGTAGTACCAGTATACTCTTATATGGGAGTCCATGCTGGGCTCTAACTGCAGAGTATTGTTTGAATAGTACAGTATAGAGCCTGTAATGGGGGGACGCATTACAGGGGGACATTTCCTGCTTGTTTTTGTATCTCATGACATATGATATCTTTTATACAGTGGCACGTTATTTTAACCAAAACAATAAACTAAATACAATAGAACAGGTTACAGTTTTATCTTTGAGAGTAATCAGCTGTTATTTGCGTCGAATTTCCCCTGAATTTTATAATGTTTGGGCAAGTTGAAAAGCCCGCCAAATTTCATTTTCAAAAATACGAACCAATAAGACTTAATGTTTCTTGGGAATATTTTATTAACATTTAAGTGGCATTACAGGGGCAGGGGGGGGGGGGGGGGGCAAGCGACACACCCCGACTTCATAATTTTTAACTACCACTATACACCATGTCCCAGAAAATAGTGTCGCAATTCAGTGACACGCCCCCCCCCCCCCCCCCCTAATTTTTCTACAAATCTTAATGAGATTGCATGAAATTTGAAACAGAGATAGTTTCACCTCCCGACCACTGACTGGGTGAGCCAGAATTTTTATTTTTGCTTTCAATCTTTAGCCACAAGCGTTTAAAAAAAGTGTCTCCAGCGATATTACACCAGTTACACCGCAGTTATTCTTCTACCTTATAGCTGTTTGTTGGTGCCAATGGAAAGCTGGTCATGCAAGGATTCCAAATATGTAACACAATTTGAATTTCGTTGAAAAATAGCTGAGATATGAGCGTTCAAATGTTGCATGGTTATGCAACGACGCAAGGCTATTTTATTCTATTTAATAAATAAACCATATTCTGGAACATTTTTTAAATGTATGAATAGCTACGTAATAGTATGATTAAAGAGGTATTGTATTGTTGCCCAGCTCCGTATTTGGATAAACAAAATATTCCAGATTATGATGTATTTATTAAATAGAATAAAATAGCCTTACATATTTACATAGTTACATATTTGGAATCCTTGCAAGACCAGCTTTCCATTGGCACCAACAAACAGCTATAAGGTAGAAGAATAACTGCGGTGTAACTGGTGTAATATCGCTGGAGATACTTTTTTAAACGCTTGTAGCTAAAGATTGAAAGCAAAAATAACAATTCTGACTCACCCTGTCAGTGGTCGGGAGGTGAAACTATCTCTGTTTCAAATTTCATGCAATCTCATTACGATTTGTAAAAAAATTAGGGGGGGGGGGGGGGGGCGTGTCACTGAATTACGACACTGTATTCTGGGACATGGTGTACGAATATACTCACATGCCGTTGGCTGAAATTTTGTCAGCGAGCATTGGATAGATGGTTCTTTCATATAGGGATGTCCCTGAATCGATATTTTGATTCCGGCCGGAACCGGAATTCAACATGCTGGAATATTCCGGCCGGAACCGGAATTTTCTATAATTAGTGAAATACACTAAATGACCCAGGAAATTTTATAATTTTTTATGAAACAAATGCATTTTTTTAATTTCTACAGTAAGTTTGTTAATGAGATTAATCAGAACCTTGGGGGAATTAAGGTGGGTGGAGTGGAGAATGACCTGAGCTGTTACGGCCTATCGCGTCATTAGGTCCTTTGGTGCAATATCCTGGTGTCTTTAAGGAAAAGGAGCATGTTACTGTGACATGTTATTCGAACCAAAACAATAAACGAGCCAAATAGTACATGTTACAGTTTAATTATTGCTGGGAATAAATAGATTTATGGTAAGAAATGGATTTGCTGTAAATAGAAATTAAACTACTATATTATGCAGCACCTACGACGCAGAACTGAACTAACGACAACTCGCAGGACCTGTACGTATTGTAATAACGTTTTATATTTATATTAGTTTTAGGTTAAAGTAGTAATTGTAATTGTGTTAATCGTTAATCGAGTTTCATTGCTAACTTTAGAAGGTTAGCAATTTATTTAGCCTCCTGTAATTATCATATTATTTAATAATTAATGCAAAGGAAAATAATATAAAATCAATGTAAAATAATTTAAATTCAATGTAAAATATTGTAAGATCAATGTAAAATCAATCTAAAAAACGCCATTTTATAAGCAAATTGGAAAAACCACCCGCTAAGGCCCGTGCTCCACTGGTAAGTCTTTTGTAGTCTTAGTCAGAATAAATTATGGAACACATTGGTTTCAATGTTAGCGTCTCCACTGGTAAATCGTAAGTTATGACTGTGATTATGTCCCATGTTCCATCTTTTGACATATGAATCATGTGTTATATCCGGCAAGATGCCTCTGATTGGTTACTTGGGTATAAATATGCAGTAAATGTGAGTCGCATCTTATATTTTTTATCAAATGACTTATGACTTATCATTTTGAGATTCTGACTAAGACAATATCTGAAAACGACTTACGACTTACCAGTGGAGCACGGGCCTAATGATGCATTTCATAAAATATCTTCAGAACAATTTCAATTTCAATTTCAATTTATTATTATAATATAAGATTCAATACATATAACGGCATAAACCTGCAGCCACCACCAAAATAGAGCTTTCATATTATAATTATGCACTACGTTTGTAGGCCTATACATACATATGTTTGGTTGCGCTGCACCTTTACGCTAAATAAATTGTCGTACAACAGCTGGCAGTAGCGTAATGCTAGTCAAGGTCATCTGTTGTACAAAGAGGGCAAAGTAAAATAAAGAAATAAAGAAATAACAAAGAAATAAATTGCACAATTATTCTAAGACATAAGTTAAGAATATATTATGAAAATTTACCATATATGCGTAATACTCTGGCTTTGTAGTAGTTTTTATTGTAGAATATAATTTGTATCTAGAGTAATTTATATATTCATATACATTTGTTAAAGCTTAATAATTTCCACCTGGTTAATGAAAGTAAACAGATATGGGAGTGCTGTATTTATTTAATAAAATAGATTTGTAGTTACTACATGTATTAACTTGAGTGATTCATAAGCAAAAAAACTTAATCAGAGTTTATCGAGTAAATATTTCTTAAGGTGCTTTAAAAATATGGCTTTTGATTTTATTGCTCTAATGTCAGTTGGGAGATCATTCCAGATAGTCGGTCCTATTACTCCGATCGATTTGTGAGCTACTTCTAAACGGGTTAGGGGAATAACATATTTTCCTGTCAAAGCCGCACGGGTACTATATCGGTGCATGGCAGAACATTTTCTAAAAAGGTGCGAGAGAGGGTGTGAGGGGTTATGTGATATGTCTAGCATTAGTTGGGAAACATGATAGACATATAGTGACTCCAAAGGTAGTATATTCATGGTTTTATATAGGGGATAAGCTGTTTGGCGGAAATGGCTAAAAGTGATAGCACGGATAATTTTATTAGTTTTGGTTTTAATTTTCATTAAATCGCTCTTACATGCCGAACCCCAAGCCAAAATACCATATGTTAAGTATGGATGGATCAGTGTGAAGTAAAGAGTACGAAGTATGTCTGTCGGAAAAATATGTCGTAATTTATAAAAGATCCCAGTGCTTTTACTAATTTTCTTTAAAATATGCCCAATGTGTATTTTCCAGTTAAGCTTATCATCTATCCAGACACCTAAAAACTTTGTACACTCTACTTTCTTTATAATATTGTCTTTAATTTTAACTTTGGGTAGGCCATCTAGGAAATAATTTTTGTTGAGTTCACTATTTGAAGATTCAATTAATAATTCAATATTGGAATCGTTATGCAGCAAGGTGGTGTCATCTGCAAAAAGGGTTGTCATAAATTTGGATACTAACGGCAGGTCATTTATATATAGTAAAAATAATAACGGAGATAACACCGATCCTTGTACAGTACCACATTTTAAAGATAGTGGGTCAGAAATTGTATCATTTATCACTACGACCTGCTTACGTTCGGTTAGAAAGCTTTTTATTAACGCATTAGGAGTTCCACGAATACCATAATTTTCGAGTTTTTTAATTAATATACTGTGGTCCAGCGTATCAAACGCCTTTTTCAGGTCAATGTATATCGCGCAGCTGGTTTCTTTCGAATCAAGAAAAGTACGAATTTTCTCAGTCACAGTTAAAATAGCGCAGTAAGTTGAAACTTTCTTTCGAAATCCAAACTGGCATTTGGTGAGAATTGAAAAGTGATCCAGGTAAGAAATAAGCTGGTCGTAGATTATTTTTTCGTACAATTTTGTGAACACAGGTAAAATGGATATGGGCCGGTAGTTATTGGCATCAAGAGGGTCACCCCCTTTGTAGCTTGCAATTGTGCAGGGAATTCACCTGTAGTAACAGCTAAGTTTATTAAGTACGTTAAGTGACGCGCTAATGGCTCCGCAACCAACTTAATAAGCGCGACCGGGAATGAATCGTTTGTTGAAGTATTGGGATTTAGTTGAAGGAGGTTGTAGTGCGTTTCAGCTACAGATGTTTCAATGAGGCAAAAATAATTTACTCGAGATTTCATATGTCTAGTGGGGTTGCGATTTGAGCGGGGTATTAGATTCGCCAGTTTAGATCCAATGGAAGAGAAGTGGGAATTTAGTTGCGCTGCTGTCTCTGATGTATTTACTGTGGTTTTAAACCCGTCTCTCGTCTGGTAATTAATTTTCAATGGGGCCGAAGTTTTTTTTCCCTTATTCATAGCAGAGTTAATTACCTTCCATGTCTTCGCCATATTTCCCTTAGCGTTATCAAATTGCAAGGAAAAGTATGATTTCTCAGCTGCCCGCAAGGTCGAGGTTAGCACATTTTTATACCGTTTGTATTGTGAAACATTTTCATTGGACGGTTTTTTAATTGTTTAATATATAATTTGTTTTTTTTCACAATGCACTTAAGTAACTTTTCATTTAGCCATGGTTTTTTTGGCAAATTCTTTTTATGTATTATTTTCTTTGGTAAATGTTTGTTGCATAACCCTTCAAGGGACAGAACGACCTTTGTCAGAACGACAAAGGGTTTAATTAGTTAATGTAAATTAAAAGGGTTATTTTGAATTGAATTGTATATTAATACTACTTAAGTGGTGTAACAGATGGTGGGACCATTTAGTTTGATTACCAGGTAAAAAAATTTTGGAAATGTGTTACATACCCATCAAGACTGAATTCACTGTAATAAACAGGGTGGCTGTGAATTTTCCCTCGTTAGATAGGTTAGTTAGGTTCCACCTTGGTGTAGTGGTTGCATTGAATTCCAATCTATCTGGAGGTCGTGGGTTCGATCCCTGTATGTGTACCAAGGCAGTTTTCGATTCGGCACGAATGGTTTGAAGGGGCTAACCAGGGGGCATCTATGCCTTGCATCCAAATGTTAGCTCTAACGGTCGAAGAAAACTTTATTTCTATACTTTTTTGCAAGTGTTGAAAAGTATCTTATACTAATTGGTAATAATGTTTAAAAAATATATAAATGTTGATAATAATTTAACAAACTAATTGCAACTATTAAACTAGATATGAACCTTGTAATTCCGGTAAAATTCCGGCTGGAATTGACCCCATTCCGGCCGGAACCGGAATCGGGCAAAAACCGCCGGAATTCCGGGACATCCCTACTTTCATATAATAGCCAGGTTTTTATGATTGGAGCTGTACATCATAATAAACTAGGTCCATTACAGGGTGGGTGACGCAAAAAACCAATTACTTTTCGAATTCGCGCAGATATTCTGAAAAATTAATACAACGTAACGTTGCAAAAAATGGTGTTCAATAACACCGAAAAATGCCGGTCATTTTAAGATATGAATTATTGGAAATGATTGAGGAAGACAAAAGTTAAGGCGTTTGATTAGTTTTGGCCATTTTAAGTGATTTTGACCCAGCATGCCAATAATAATAGTTAAATTTCCTAAATAATTTGAAATTTCTAAATTACTACTGGTATACTATAACACATATGGATATGGTTTTATGGAAATACAGTAAAAATTGTTCTTTCGTCACATTTAGGAAATTACTAATAATTATTTTATCCAATAGAGGTAATTTATTGGAACACCAACGGACTCACACTGGTGCTAAGCCTTTTGTATGCACCGCTGGTGCTTCCTGCTGCAAGCGTTTCGCCCAAGAATCGTCTCTGAAACGACATATGCGGTGTCACGCTGGAGATAAACCTTTCTGTTGCTACCATTGCGGCTATGTTGCGTCACAGAAGTGCGACCTCGCCAAGCATATAGCCAGGTTTGTTGTTGTGGTCTCAGTTGGCATGGCAATAACACGAAATTGTTAGGATACGATGAAGAGGGATACAGTGAATATATCATGTTACTTATTATACGTATAATCGTAATATGATACTGGTATGTTAAGTACCGCTATAACACGTACTGACAACACTGCGGTAGACGTAACTATGACACACTAGTAGCATGAACGGTAGAATAGCGTGCTGCAAGCAAAGTTATTGTTCTGAAAAGGATTCCTAGTGTTAAGCGTTAACCATAAAGATGATTCTGACTCTTTAGTGTTTGTAACCTTTGAAATAATGACAAAAACTATTTAAAATCAATTTACTTGAACTCTTTCTTAGTAAATCTTCACTCAGCATCATGTTGTGTCGGACCTTCGTCCTGGTGTTTCGGACATCCGACCCATTTGGACCTTCGTTCTATTGGGATCTTCGTCTGATTAGGACCATAGTCCTGGAACCAATATGTGGCTTCTTTGGTTTCTCTCACATAGGACAGCCTGTAATTGTATTGTAGTATCGTATCTTTCAGTGAAGTATAAAATATATTTAAGGATTATGTATTTTAAAGTTAATTGTTTTCCAGAATGCATGCCGAAGTAGTGGAATAGGTAAATCAATCGACATACCTAGAAGTTTACGCGATAGTTATTCACCTGGTCATTAACTTGTGACACTCAGCCCCCGGGGACGTGCAATTACAATGGTGAGTTACACTGTTTACTTTTACAGTAAGTAACTTATAATGTCGTCTTAACCATTGATGTTTGATGTGTTTGTATGTGTGTGTGTATGTTTTAATTTGTATCTCATAACTGGGCCTCGTGCTGCGCGAAGGCCCCACGAACGTGTGTTTGTATGTGTGTCTATTTCTTGCTCATCTTGGTATGGCAGAGAGACAAGTCGTAAGTTGTGATGGACAACTTCATTCCCCCCAAAATCTCGAAACTTTCAACATCGCGGAAGCCATGGTGAATGACTTCAATCTGGGAAGACTGTAAACGATAATAGGTTAGATTTTGTGTTTTTATGTAAGTTGTCACTAGGGCAGATTGCGGAAAAGAGACGAAGCAATGCGAGTTAAGAAATATTTGTAACAGGTTCTAGGTTAACAAATAGAACGAATGGAACATTCAATTATATTTTTTGAGGTAAACGTGAACGTTAAATATTACATTAATAAACCTTAAGACGATACGACGAAAAATATTTAGTAGATAACAACATAATATGAAACACCTACAGAAGTAAATAGGGTACATAAGCATAATAACAACAACAATTAAATAAATAATTGTAAAATAATCTTACATGTTAATTTCAGTGTACCGGTACAACACAGGGATATTGAGTCACTGACTAACTGCAACTTCCTACTACTATTTATATATATTCTTCCTAATTTAATTGTTTGTGGACGAGAGGCGAGTCGTGGATGTCTTCTAGTGTTGGAACCCATCACTGACCCATAGACCCAGGCCTAATCATAGTAACCATAGGAACTTCGGAGTTGTGCGAACCTGCGGGACTAATAACCGGCGGGGAACTGGCCTCACCAGCGAAGGTGCCGGTGGCTGTGGTAACGATAGGGTCTAGTAAGGGAGGTTTGGTTAATAGTGTCGATGCAAGAACTGGCTCCTCCGCTGTGAGACTGGTGACCATCTCATGTGATGGTGTTCCTATAGCTTGTGGTGAACCCAAGGGGTTATTGGGGTCCATAGCGAATTGTCCTCCAGGTTGCGTTGTAGCATAACTAGGTTGGGATAATGCGGGACCCCCTGATTGGGACAATATGAGACCCCCTGATTGGGACATATATGGTCTACCTGGTTGGGATAATATAGGACCTAATTGTTGGGACATATAAGGACCCCCTTCTTGTGGTATTATGGGACCACCTGGCTGGGACAATATAGAACCTTCTTGAGACACAAATGGAACCCCTTGTTGGGACAATATCGTACCACCTTGGTGGGACATATAGGGTCCTCCTTGTTGTGATATTATGGGACCCCCTGGTTGGGACATTATTAGACCTCCTTGTTGGGACATATAAGGGGACAGTACGGGACCTTGTTGTTGTTGGGGCGTTATGGGACCTTGTTGGGACATTATGGGACCTTGCTGGGGCGTTATGGGACCTTGTTGGGGCATAATGGGACCTTGTTCGGGCATTACATGATCTCCTTGTTGGTACAATGTGGGACCTGGTTGGAGCATTATACGACCTTTTTGGGACATAACAGGAACTTGGGACATAACAGGAACTTGTTGGGACATTATATGACCTTGCTGGGGCGTTATGGGACCTTGTTGGGACATTATGGGACCTTGTTGGGACATTATGGGACATTGTTGGGGCATTAAATGATCTCCTTGTTGGTACATTGTGGGACCTGGTTGGGGCATTATAGGACCTTTTTGGGACATAACAGGAACTTGTTGGGACATTATATGACCTTGCTGGGACGTTATGGGACCTTGTTGGGACATTATGGGACCTTGTTGGGTCATTATGGGACCTCGTTGGGACATAACAGGAACTTGTTTGGACATTATGGGTTCTCCAGTTTGGGACATTATAGGAACACCTTGCTGGGACATAAACTGACCTCTTTGTTGGGACATTAGAGGGCGTTGTTGGGACATCATGGGGCCTTGTTGGTGTATAATGGGACTTCCGTGATGGGACATTGGGGGACCTCCTGGATGGGACATTAAAGGACCTCCTGGTATGGAATTCGTTTGACCTAATAGTTGGGACCTATTTTGACCTGGACCACCGGTACCAGAATCAGACTTTATTGGGCTGCCACGGTAGCCAGATTCGCCACCAGATGGGCCACCATATTCCAAAGTTCTCAAACTACTGGGATATGATGTCCTTGGTACAGTAGGGGCTGGTAATATATTAGTAGCAATAGGTTGGGATACATATTTACCGCCAGGTTGGGATATTGATGGGGTGAAGTGCTGAGATGTATCAGTTCCACCACTTTGGAACATCGCAGTAGAAGAACCAGAGTCAGTTATAATTTCACCTAAGTGAGACACTGGGACCTGGCCATGAGCATGGGATGTCATTGGGACTTTGGGTTGGATAATCATTGGACCACCGGATTGGGACAGCGTTGTATCTCTAGAACAGTCTGTAACAACCGGCGGTGCTGCTGTCACCACAGGAACTACATTAATTCGCTCCCCGGCGTTGTCGCAATCTCCCAGTCCAACCTTCACCGCGGACAGCGGCATGGTCCCGTCCTTAGCGAAGCGTGCCATTGCCTCGGCGTATGGCTGCAGTTTAGCCATCTTTGCAATCTGCCCGTCGATATCAGCGCACCGCTGGGAGAACTTGCGCTTCTTACTCTCGTATCCCTCCTCTAGATGGGAGAGTTCGTCCTCGAGTTTCCGTTGGTGTACGAGGAGCGATTGAACCTGGCGACGTAGTACCGCCATCCGGGAAGTCGTTACGATCGACTGGCAGTCAGGAACGCAAGAATCGTTAAAGATCTCGGCGATTAGTCGATGGTTGCGGGCGTAGCGGGCTGCCGCGAGGTGTTTAACCGAGAATCCATCGTCGTAGGAATCCTCGTCCTCTTCTGCTGAGGGTTGTATCGACATTCTCGCTTCCTGCGCGAGCTCTCGTTCGTACGGCGTCGCTCCCGCCCCCGCTAAAGCGGCGTCAGCGCGCCCCTTCTGCGCTATATAACTCTGGTACGCCGCGCTGTTGTGGTAGGCTTTTAGGCACTCGAGATATTCGCATTTATCTCGCTCGTATTCGTCGACGAACCGAGATTTCTCGTTCTCTCCGAGGTCTCGCCACATCCCCCCAATAACCTTCCCGATCTCCCACAGCTTCAACTCCGGGTTCTCCGATTTCACTTGTTCCCAGACTAGTCGACTGAACCGCATGTACGGCATCAGGGGTTTCTCAGGGGGTTTCGGTGGTTTGTGAACCTTCGCAGCGCCCGGGTTCCCTCGTGCGGAACCCGTTGTCGATACGCTGAGACTACTGCCCGGGAGCAAACCGCTAGTGGTGCGGCTTAAACTGCCGCCTGCCGTTCCTCTGGACATACCGGTACCGGTAGCGAAATACAGAAATAACAAACAGAACTAAGTGTCGTCTTTTAGTAGGTTGGTTCTGCGGTTGACGCTACCGCTACCGGTGCGGTGACCTGCTACCGGCAGGTAACTGTTAATAATCAGACAAAAGAAGAACGATCCAATTGATTCCAATTTTTTTCATAGCTGTTGGCCGTAGCCTGTTGGTTGTCCAGGCTGCCGGTTGCAGAGTGCAGATTAAATATGTTTAATGTTTAAATTGTAAATATCTGGTGCATACTGATGTGCTCAATTGAAGGCGGATTATATCAGTACCGTACTGGTAGGCATATTGTTTCAGTATGGAATAATACTTTGCCGAGCGGTGATGTCAGAATGAGACAAGGATAACTATTCCGTATAGGAGCCTTCGCACAGCCTGTGACATAAACTTCGTTAAGTTTTAAGTACAAAATAGGTCATAGATCTACTTACACGAACCAAACTACAAGACAAACCAACCAGGACTGAACTCCTTTGGACTCAAAAATTCAAACTGAAAATATTTGATGACTCATCGTTCTCTTATTCACCTCCAATAGTCTCCATGTTCAAACTAGAACCGCCACCGTTCTGACAAATTTTCGGAGCCTTCTACAAACCGAGCTCTTTAATAGGGCTTTCCAAATTTAAGCTACATTTTCGTCCAAATTTTAAGAATTTACAGCGCTTTATACTGTTATAGAACCGATACGTGGGAAAAACACGCTATAAGTGCATGATTTATTATTATTATTATTTAAACCTGATAAAATTATAAACAAAATATAAGCAGATGTCCTCTAATGACTTTTACCCCTAGCGTCAGACCGGGTGGGTGGGGTGAGTACAAAACAAAGACACAAAGACTCAGACCTGTACAAACACATGTGTTAACTCTCGTTTATTGTTTTGGTTCCCCCAACAGGCCTCTGTAACCTGTTCCTTTACTAAAACTGCTCCTTTATATGGTAATTGTACCTAACGCTGTTTGGGACCTGACCTAACGCTCTGTGGGATTTAACGCGACTTTACCTCTTTGTTTATGTTTTTTACAGAGGGTCTTTGTTGTTTGTTTACTACTGTTTTGTTTTGAATATATGTGCCAGGTATCAATTAGGAAGACAAGATTATAAACAATAATATGAAATAGCTGAAGTTTTTCATTTCAGAAATTTCTAACATGTTTTCATTCCAGCTCACTTGCGATAGACTGGAGTAGTGCAGATGGATTTGCATTCCCCATGATGCAGCCTATGTACTGTACGACTGTACATGTATATGCACGTTTATCTGCCAACTTTCAGGTTGAACGGATAACAAATAACGGAATCTGATGGTTTCACTTTCAGACATTTCGCCCTTTATCGTGAGACTGGAGACTTATAGGCGGGTTAGCCTTCTTTTAAATATACGGCTAATTGTATAGGTCATCTAAAATCGCTAAACATATCTGCTAAGTTTCAACTTGAATCTTGAAAGGATTAAAAGCAAAGAAGTGGGAGGATATTTAATTTTTAGCTTTGTTGCTTTCTAGCGGCAGACTATTGATTGACTAATGGTGCCTGAGAATCTCTTAAAAATCTCAACTTTTGGTCCTACAAATTTTCAACTTCACTGCTTTAAATCCGACAAATTTACTAGCACGTCAAAATCATAACGACGACAACAAAAAATTGCCCACTCCCCTAACAGTGTCAGTTCGCAAAGTCAGCCAACGGCCAAGAGCCAACTTTGCGGCTCGCCCCAAATGGAGGCAATATAGAGTATTGTAGGTGACGGACTCAAGAACTTGGATTTCTCCCCGCGTTGCTCGGTGATCAAACTGGAGATGCATATTCCACCAAGCACGGTGGACGAACGAGCGACTTATATAGGATAATGAAGTTAGTTGTATTGAGGTGGTTAAAACGTTTGTTATATTATGTCAACTTAACAGCGTTCTGGTGAATTACTCGTAACGCTGCAAAGTAGTACTTTGCAGCGTTGCGGCCTATAGGACGGAACGCTGCAAAGTAATCAATCACATAGAATCAACTACAGTATTCCAGAATGTATTATTTCCATTTATATTAATGCATGCTGCTTTATTATCCAGTTTGCAGTGACGGGACTAGCTACTGTATGTAAATAATAATTATTTAACGTGTAAAAAAACAACAATAAACTTGAATTAGATATAAATGTATAATTAATACTGTGTAGTGTACCTGTTAATAAATTTAACTTATGTTCGATATAGTTATAGTACATGATTAAAATGTATAAATGAGTATCCATAAAATCCTTTCTTTCACATACCGAACGCTGATAAGTTGACATAATGTAACAAAATTGCATACATCATTGCTTGCAAAGGTCACTTTCCAGCGTTAAAGACCCTTGTTTATTTATGTAAACCTCCCTCGCTGCGCTCGCTCGGTACATAAATAAACTCGGGTCATAACGCTGCGAAGTGCTACTTTGCACCAGGACTCTTTGTTTTCTTCACTATAGTTTCAATAAGCAGTGGGGAGAGTTATTGAGTTTCACGCCCAAGACTTTATCCGTCTCCGTTTACCATTGCCTGTGATCCAAGAGTGTACGTATTTCTGTGATTAGTTGTCATATTTTTCTCAGATGTGGGGTTGGGGACTTCCGATGAAATCAAAATTCATCGCTCTCCACGTAAAATCGTCGCAAATAACAGCTGATTGCTCCCAATTGTAAAACTTGACCTCTTCTATTAATTGTCTTTAGCTTTTTGTTTTAGTTAGAATAACATACCACTGTAACCTGATAATTGAATAAAGCCATGATACTGGGACTTATAGATAATAATAGATAGAAATAAGAAATAATAGATAACTTAATATAAAAAATTTGATAAAATAATCTAGTAAAATAAAAAAAAAATGCTGAAGAGAAGGCGGGAGGTTAATCGGGAGAGCTAGTGGCCCACTGGTTGAGGCTCCGGGATGTTAATCGGGAGAGCTAGTGGCCCACTGGTTGAGGCTCCGGGAGGTTAATCGGGAGAGCTAGTGGCCCACTGGTTGAGGCTCCGGGATGTTAATCGGGAGAGCTAGTGGCCCACTGGTTGAGGCTCCGGGAGGTTAATCGGGAGAGCTAGTGGCCCACTGGTTGAGGCTCCGGGGGGTTAATCGGGAGAGCTAGTGGCCCACTGGTTGAGGCTCCGGGGGGTTAATCGGGAGAGCTAGTGGCCCACTGGTTGAGGCTCCGGGAGGTTAATCGGGAGAGCTAGTGGCCCACTGGTTGAGGCTCCGGGATGTTAATCGGGAGAGCTAGTGGCCCACTGGTTGAGGCTCCGGGGGGTTAATCGGGAGAGCTAGTGGCCCACTGGTTGAGGCTCCGGGGGGTTAATCGGGAGAGCTAGTGGCCCACTGGTTGAGGCTCCGGGGGGTTAATCGGGAGAGCTAGTGGCCCACTGGTTGAGGCTCCGGGATGTTAATCGGGAGAGCTAGTGGCCCACTGGTTGAGGCTCCGGGGGGTTAATCGGGAGAGCTAGTGGCCCACTGGTTGAGGCTCCGGGAGGTTAATCGGGAGAGCTAGTGGCCCACTGGTTGAGGCTCCGGGAGGTTAATCGGGAGAGCTAGTGGCCCACTGGTTGATGCTCCGGGAGGTTAATCGGGAGAGCTAGTGGCCCACTGGTTGAGGCTCCGGGAGTTTAATCGGGAGAGCTAGTGGCCCACTGGTTGAGGCTCCGGGAGTTTAATCGGGAGAGCTAGTGGCCCACTGGTTGAGGCTCCGGGATGTTAATCGGGAGAGCTAGTGGCCCACTGGTTGAGGCTCCGGGAGGTTAATCGGGAGAGCTCGTGGCCCACTGGTTGAGGCTCCGGGGGGTTAATCGGGAGAGCTAGTGGCCCACTGGTTGAGGCTCCGGGGGGTTAATCGGGAGAGCTAGTGGCCCACTGGTTGAGGCTCCGGGGGGTTAATGGGGAGAGCTAGTGGCCCACTGGTTGAGGCTCCGGGAGGTTAATCGGGAGAGCTAGTGGCCCACTGGTTGAGGCTCCGGGAGGTTAATCGGGAGAGCTAGTGGCCCACTGGTTGAGGCTCCGGGAGGTTAATCGGGAGAGCTAGTGGCCCACTGGTTGAGGCTCCGGGAGGTTAATCGGGAGAGCTAGTGGCCCACTGGTTGAGGCTCCGGGATGTTAATCGGGAGAGCTAGTGGCCCACTGGTTGAGGCTCCGGGAGGTTAATCGGGAGAGCTAGTGGCCCACTGGTTGAGGCTCCGGGATGTTAATCGGGAGAGCTAGTGGCCCACTGGTTGAGGCTCCGGGAGGTTAATCGGGAGAGCTAGTGGCCCACTGGTTGAGGCTCCGGGGGGTTAATCGGGAGAGCTAGTGGCCCACTGGTTGAGGCTCCGGGGGGTTAATCGGGAGAGCTAGTGGCCCACTGGTTGAGGCTCCGGGGGGTTAATTTGGAGAGCTAGTGGCCCACTGGTTGAGGCTCCGGGAGGTTAATCGGGAGAGCTAGTGGCCCACTGGTTGAGGCTCCGGGAGGTTAATCGGGAGAGCTAGTGGCCCACTGGTTGAGGCTCCGGGAGGTTAATTTGGAGAGCTAGTGGCCCACTGGTTGAGGCTCCGGGAGGTTAATCGGGAGAGCTAGTGGCCCACTGGTTGAGGCTCCGGGGGGTTAATCGGGAGAGCTAGTGGCCCACTGGTTGAGGCTCCGGGATGTTAATCGGGAGAGCTAGTGGCCCACTGGTTGAGGCTCCGGGAGGTTAATCGGGAGAGCTAGTGGCCCACTGGTTGAGGCTCCGGGATGTTAATCGGGAGAGCTAGTGGCCCACTGGTTGAGGCTCCGGGAGGTTAATCGGGAGAGCTAGTGGCCCACTGGTTGAGGCTCCGGGGGGTTAATCGGGAGAGCTAGTGGCCCACTGGTTGAGGCTCCGGGGGGTTAATCGGGAGAGCTAGTGGCCCACTGGTTGAGGCTCCGGGGGGTTAATTTGGAGAGCTAGTGGCCCACTGGTTGAGGCTCCGGGAGGTTAATCGGGAGAGCTAGTGGCCCACTGGTTGAGGCTCCGGGAGGTTAATCGGGAGAGCTAGTGGCCCACTGGTTGAGGCTCCGGGAGGTTAATTTGGAGAGCTAGTGGCCCACTGGTTGAGGCTCCGGGAGGTTAATCGGGAGAGCTAGTGGCCCACTGGTTGAGGCTCCGGGGGGTTAATCGGGAGAGCTAGTGGCCCACTGGTTGAGGCTCCGGGAGGTTAATCGGGAGAGCTAGTGGCCCACTGGTTGAGGCTCCGGGATGTTAATCGGGAGAGCTAGTGGCCCACTGGTTGAGGCTCCGGGGGGTTAATCGGGAGAGCTAGTGGCCCACTGGTTGAGGCTCCGGGAGGTTAATCGGGAGAGCTAGTGGCCCACTGGTTGAGGCTCCGGGATGTTAATCGGGAGAGCTAGTGGCCCACTGGTTGAGGCTCCGGGAGGTTAATCGGGAGAGCTAGTGGCCCACTGGTTGAGGCTCCGGGAGGTTAATCGGGAAAGCTAGTGGCCCACTGGTTGAGGCTCCGGGAGTTCATCCTGCAAGTTAAAAGGTGGCACGTGTGAGCGTGTCCATCGCAGAACTTGCAGAGACAGTCCGTAGAGTTAGGGTGGAAGTCCTTCGTCCTTACCTTCTGATGATTCAAGAATGATCGAAAATAAGAGAGAGAAATCTCTATAGTTCGACCATGAATTTGGATTGTATGTAGTTCTGTTAGTTATATGCTATGCAGAAATTTTTAAACACCCGCTTAGATATATAATCATATGATATCGCTCACCATAGCGAAAAATATAAACTAACTGGGGCTCGATCACGGTACCTAGGAGTCAATGTTACGTTTCATATGTTACGTTAAAACTGTAAACATTCTGCACTGTGCGAGCGGTGATTCTTCAACAACAACCATCCCTCTCGTTAATAATTAATTAATAGATCTTGTTCGTCGTAAAATTTACTTTTTATTTAAGACTTATAATCTTTCACTTTAGATCATCCTCCTCTTTCTACAAAGTATCGATGTGTACCGATCGATGTGTGTTGTGAGTTCTTCCTTGAAATCATCATTTTTGATTCATCGTTGTATTCATATGACTTTGTAAATAAAACTAAATTATTTCGTCATTGATAGATTCCATTCGATGGGGAATGTCGGTGTAATGGTACGATACGAGAGCCTCTCGGCGGCGGCACTACGATAAACCTGGAATGCAATAAATCCCTGTTACTTTAGGGATAGATAGTGAATTCGGTTAGTGGATGGTTTCTGAGTGCAGAGTGCCTTTGGCAATCAATGCCAGTCCTTGTTCAACTATCTATCTCTCCATCCAGCTAATGGGATTGCTGCGTGCTACCGGTCCTGTGACTGATATACTGTAGTTGATTTGCGAGCTTTTGTCTTTCCATATTTTTGATGTTATATCACCAGAATGAAACATAAATAATTACTCTTGTTTATATTTGAATATTTGTTGAACTCGTTATTGAATATATGTTATTTTTTTGGTTTTCACTTACAAGAATGCTACGCCAGGTTCATTGTGTCAAGTACAATGCACACATCACCAACCAGACATCATATAGCATTGGAGGGTGTATCATTGGTTCCTCCAAACTTGACACTTCAACAAAGCCGCCTCCACTTTGCAGGACATTGCTTTCGCCGTGAGGACCAGCCTGTGCATAATCTTGTACTTTGGCGTGAATGAAGTGAATGGAGTTATGGAGTGAATAAGCATGGTGGACAGCCCATGACTTTCTTGAGACGCCTCTTAAAGGACACTGGCCTTGAAGATGCGGGGATAATCACGCGAAAGTCATGGGGAATAGGGAGTTGTGGCGGCGCAATTTTATCGATAGGCGTAGCATTCTTAATGCACTCTGCATTGGAACATTCCCATTGTGGATTGCATGGTGGTAGCAAAAATATTATTGTTATTTTGTTAATCGCAGCATCTCAATGTGCAGCTTCAATGCAGCAGGCCGATTATAGTAGTATAATATCACGAGGTACCACTGTTAGGATCTCCAGTATACAGCTAGGCCAAAGTAGCGAGAACTACTACAATGTGGGTACTAAAATATAATCGCACTATTTTAATTAAGAACATTTTAAGTAATGGCTTTCACATATTATATATTGTAGGGAGGACTTTCGACGCAATAAAAATTCATCCCTCTCCATAGGAAATTCGACGCAAATAACAGCTGTTTACTCCCAAAATAAAACTGTTACCTGTTCTATTGTGTTTTGTTTACGATTGAGGCGGGATATTAATTCGCCGAGATAGGATTTGCGTCCAGACCCCCCCCCCCCCCCCCCCCCTGTCCTCAGCTTTACATGTATCAGCTTATCTCTGCTGTTAAAAATTTGTTTTAGCAATAAAAAACCGTATGATATTTATATAATTGTTCCTTGGAGTTTGACTTGTTGCTTGTAATTTAGTCTACATGTGACACAGTTACCCGGTGAATCACCTGTGAATTCTGTGGGAGGTTGCTTTCTCCACTAGACTTTTTGTCACGGCGAATTGAACACCCAATTTGGAAAGCTAAATTCTCAGATCATGTCGCCTAAATTTTTATTCGTGGATTTAAATACTGTCTGGGTCATGTTATTCCTATAAGATAGATAACAAAATACTATATTTTTTTCTGTAAAGGCTCACTAATCATCTCATTTAACGACTGCGGTAAACTATACCACAGTTGAGACGGGGGGGGGGGGGGGGGGGGGAGAAACTGTAGGTAAATACAATCTCTGCGAATGAATATCCCGCCTCCATGTTATATCCTCAATTTAGGGAAAAGAGCAGGTTGCAGTGGCACGTTATTCTAAACAAAACAATAAACTAAAGCCAATAGAACAGGTTACAGTTTTATTTTTGCGAGAAATGAGCTGTTATTTGCGTTGAATTTCCCATGGAAAAGGATTAATTTTTATTGCTTCGAAAGTCCTCCCCTATCTGCCACAGTTAATAGATTTTTTACTGATCCTCCCTTTTGGAAAATATTTTCACAGGAAGGGGTGATTGGCGTATATTTATATATGTGATATATAACAGTTTTTTATTAATGTTAGCTTTGTGGATTTTTATTATTATCTATATATCAGAGCCAGATAGGGGGGGGGGGGGGGGGGCTTTCGACGCAAACAAATTTCATGTTCTATTGACTTTCGTTTATTGTTTTGGTTTTGAATAACGTCCCACTGTAACCTGCTCCTTTCCGAAAATTGATAATTTCACATTGAGGCGAGATAATAATTATCCGAGATGGGATTTGCGTGCAGTTCCCCCCCCCGCCCCCCCCCCCCCCCTCCCTGTCTCCAAACAATGGTGTTTTTTTTCCTGTACTGCTACCATCTACCATTCGAATTAAGTACCGGTATTTACTATTCGTAAGGAACATATTTGTAAGAACCTGAAAAGTTTCCTCCTTACCTGTTTACGGCACAGACAGGCGCCGTTTTAATTTAATGGGCATGCATTTGCTTGCCTATTCATGGGCTTCTAGAATGTTATTTATACCAATTAATAAATATAATCGTATAAATTAATATTCTAGAAGTCCATGGCCTATTCAATTCAATTCATCTGCATTTGTTGCACCAGTACTGTAACATAAAATGGAATTATATTGTGTTTCAGGTTTAGTTTCCTTTCCTTTTTCATTTAAGAACTCTTCTATAGTTGTATAAACTTTTTTCTTTTTTTTTTTTTTCAGATTTCCAGTATTACCGTCAAGTAATGCTAACATTGTAGAATAAACTACAGTTTGGAACTACATTTTGAAATAATTTGTGTTTCAAATTTCACAAAACATTAAATATGTGTTGAGCTTATTTATTATATTGGAATGGCTTAGCGAAAGAATTATTACATAAGTGTAAAGTTTTTTGAGATTAGCTAAGAAATTGGCAAAATAGCAGCCAAACAAATCGTAGAGTTAGGAGACAGGAGGGGAAACTGGACGCAAATCGTAGAGTTAGGAGACAGGAGGGGAAACTGGACGCAAATCGTAGAGTTAGGAGACAGGAGGGGAAACTGGACGCAAATCCCGCCTTGACGAATTAATATCCCGCCTCAATGTTATATTCTAGCAGGGATAAAGGAGCATGGATTTTAGGAGTAATTTTTTATTTGTTTAATTTCTTTAAAATATGCCCTTTATTGTTTACACGTGGCAACTTTTAGAGCAACTTTCTCGGCAACTTGTAGAGCAACCCAGGTTGCCGATCAAGTTGCTCCGTGTAAACACGTAAAAAAGTTGCTGTAAAAGTTGCTCAACTTTTACAGCAACTTGAAGGAATTTTCGTTGGCGAATTAAAGCGGGATAATCAAATTAAATTATCAAAAACTAGCTAGTAGATCAAATGACCCACTATTTAACATTTAAACTAGCCAAGTTGCTCTAAAAGTTGCCGGCCAAGTTGCTGGTAATGTTGCCACGTGTAAACAGCGATTAAATTAAGTTGCTCAAAAAAAAGTTGTAAAGGCCTGTTTACACGTGGCAACTTTTATAGCAACTTTCTCGGCAACTAGCAACTTTTTTTGGAGCAACTTAATTTAATCGCTGTTTACACGTGGCAACTTTACCAGCAACTTTACCAGCAACTTGGCCGGCAACTTTTTGAGCAACTTGGCTAGTTTGACTGTAAAATAGTGGGTGATTTTATCTTATCTACTAGCTAGTTTTTGATAATTTAATTTGATTATCCCGCTTTAATTCGCCAACGCAAATTCCTTCAAGTTGCCGTAAAAGTTGAGCAACTTTTACAGCAACTTTTGTACGTGTTTACACGGAGCAACTTGATCGGGAACCTGGGTCGCTCTACAAGTTGCCGAGGTAAGGGTTAAGAGTAGAGTAATCAACCCTTGGAACGGATTACCGGCCAATGTAGTTGAGGCTACATCACTAGGTTCCTTTAAAACTCTATTACACGATGTTGATTTGACCTCATACTTGAAAGCATTCCGTAATCTACCATAATAATAGTCCAAAAGAACATAAACTTTTATATTTTTATTTCAATATTTCATTACTTTAAATACATTATTTCTACATTATTTTAATTCAATAAACCTACATTACATAATATACTTATTTTATTAAACATTGCTTATTTTAAGAATAAAACTACTAACTTAAAACATTTTATTTTATTAATTTTTAAGTATTTTAATATTTTAATGTGTTGTTTGTTTCTATTTTAAGATTACTATCGTACAGACTTATTTTAATTTATTTTATGTATTTTAAAAATAATTCACTACATACTTATTTTATATTGTATATCGCATACACCAACATACTTATTCCAGTATTTTAAATACATTATTTTAATTCAATAAACCTACATTACATAATATCCTTATTTTATTAAACACGGCTTATTTTAAGAATAAAACTACTAACTTTAACTTACAATAATTAAATCTTAAATCATTTTATTTTATTAAATTTTAAGTATTTTAATGTGCTGTTTGTTTCTATTTTAAGATCACTATCCTACAGACTTATTTTAATTTATTTTATGTATTTTAAAAACAATATCTTACATACTTATTTTATATTGTATATCGCATACAC
>JAUCBJ010005485.1:0-31361 GCA_032718475.1 Nemertoderma westbladi
AGCAAATGTCATGGATGATAGGGAGTTGTGGCGGTGCAATTTTGTTGACAAGCCGGCACAGCATTCTTAAAAATGCAGCTGCAATGCAGCATGCCGATCCTAGTAGTAGTAGTAGTAGGTCTGTGTTTTGTACCTGGGGGGTCTGTGTTTTGTACCTGAGGGGGTCTGTGTTTTGTACCTCAGTACCTGGGGGGGTCTGTGTTTTGTACCTGGGGGGTCTGTGTTTTGTACCTGGGGGGGTCTGTGTTTTGTACCTGGGGGGGTCTGTGTTTTGTACCTGGGGGGGTCTGTGTTTTGTACCTGGGGGGGTCTGTGTTTTGTACCTGGGGGGGTCTGTGTTTTGTACCTGGGGGGGTCTGTGTTTTGTACCTGGGGGGGTCTGTGTTTTGTACCTGGGGGGGTCTGTGTTTTGTACCTGGGGGGGTCTGTGTTTTGTACCTGGGGGGGTCTGTGTTTTGTACCTGGGGGGGTCTGTGTTTTGTACCTGGGGGGGTCTGTGTTTTGTACCTGGGGGTCTGGGGTCTTGGGTCTGTGTTTTGTACACAACCATGGTTTTATACTTTATTCTAGATATTAATTTGTTTTATTTAGCAAACGTTTAACACTTTAGTTTGTTTGTAGAGGGCCGGGGGGTCTATTGTCCGAGGATGGGGGCTACTGTCCTAGAACATCTTTTTGTATAATGTAGTTCCGGCCAATATTCATAGCTATATATAAAGTCTAAGCCACTCTTCATACTTATAAGTTTAGATGTTGGTCATTAAAAATAATTTAACATTTTCTATAGCGCCAAGTGAGCGCGTCACTTTTGTCTAGGATATTATTAATTACAAACTCGAATCGATCTTAGCCACCGAGGCTATAATAATTCAAGATTATGTTCATTTCTTTTTATTAACAAGTAAATTTACCTTCAGCATGGAGATAGCAGTCACTACTGGTCTTCTCTGGATGATGGAAATTACAATAGCAATGAGGTCTGTAATACTGCGTGGTCGTGTATTATTTCTTTAGTTATTTGTGAAAACTACTCTGTCCCCCCAACCCGATGGTAGTGTACCACTCTGTCCTCCAACCCCGATGGTAGTGTACCACTCGTCCTCCAACGCTGATGGTAGTGTACCACTCGTCCCCCCAACCCGATGGTAGTGTACCACTCGTCCCCCCAACCCGAAGGCAGTGTACCACTCGTCCCCCCAACCCGATGGCAGTGTACCACTCGTCCCCCCAACCCGATGGTAGTGTACCACTCTGTCCTCCAACCCCGATGGTAGTGTACCCCTCTGTCCTCCAACCCCGATGGCAGTGTACCACTCTGTCCCCCCAACCCCGATGGTAGTGTACCACTCGTCCCCCCAACCCCTATGGTAGTGTACCCCTCTGTCCTCCAACCCCGATGGCAGTGTACCACTCTGTCCCCCCAACCCCGATGGTAGTGTACCACTCGTCCCCCCAACCCCTATGGTAGTGTACCACTCTGTCCCCCCAACCCCGATGGCAGTGTACCACTCTGTCCCCCCAACCCCGATGGTAGTGTACCACTCGTCCCCCCAACCCCTAGGGTAGTGTACCACTCGTCCCGCCAACCCCGATGGTAGTGTACTACTCTGTCCCCCCAACCCGAGGGTAGTGTACCACTCAGTCCCTCCAACCCCTAGGGTAGTGTACCACTCGTCCCCCCAACCCGATGGTAGTGTACCACTCTGTCCCCCCAACCCCGATGGTAGTGTACCACTCTGTCCCTCCAACCCCTAGGGTAGTGTACCACTCGTCCCCCCAACCCGATGGTAGTGTACCACTCTGTCCCCCCAACCCCGATGGCAGTGTACCACTCTGTCCCCCCAACCCCTAGGGTAGTGTACCACTCGTCCCCCCAACTCCTAGGGTAGTGTACCACTCGTCCTCCAACCCCGATGGTAGTGTTCCACTCTGTCCCCCCAACCCCTATGGTAGTGTACCACTCTGTCCCCCCAACCCCGATGGCAGTGTACCACTCTGTCCCCCCAACCCCGATGGTAGTGTACCACTCGTCCGCCCAACCCCTAGGGTAGTGTACCACTCGTCCCCCCAACCCCTAGGGTAGTGTACCACTCGTCCTCCAACCCCGATGGTAGTGTACCACTCTGTCTCCCCAACCCCGATGGTAGTGTACCACTCTGTCCCCCCAACCCCGATGGTAGTGTACCACTCGTCCCCCCAACCCCTAGGGTAGTGTACCACTCGTACCCCCAACCCCTATGGTTGTGTACCACTCTTTCCCCCCAACCCGATGGTAGTGTACCACTCTGTCCCCCCAACCCCGATGGTAGTGTACCACTCTGTCCTCCAACCCCGATGGTAGTGTACCACTCTGTCTCCCCAACCCCGATGGCAGTGTACCACTCTGTCCCCCCAACCCCGATAGTAGTGTACCACTCGTCCCCTCAACCCCTATGGTAGTGTACCACTCTGTCCCCCAACAACGATGGCAGTGTACCACTCTGTCCCCCCAACCCCGATGGTAGTGTACCACTCGTCCCCCCAACCCCTAGGGTAGTGTACCACTCGTCCCCCCAACCCCTAGGGTAGTGTACCACTCGTCCTCCAACCCCGATGGTAGTGTACCACTCTGTCCCCCCAACCCCGATGGTAGTGTACCACTCTGTCCTCCAACCCCGATGGTAGTGTACCACTCTGTCCCCCAACCCCGATGGCAGTGTACCACTCTGTCCCCCCAACCCCGATAGTAGTGTACCACTCGTCCCCCCAACCCCGATGGTAGTGTACCACTCTGTCCCTCCAACCCCGATGGTAGTGTACCACTCTGTCCCCCCAACCCCGATGGCAGTGTACCACTCTGTCCCCCCAACCCCGATGGTAGTGTACCACTCTGTCCCCCCAACCCCGATGGTAGTGTACCACTCGTCCCCCCACCCCTAGGGTAGTGTACCACTCTGTCCTCCAACCCCGATGGTAGTGTACCACTCTGTCCCCCCAACCTCGATGGCAGTGTACCACTCTGTCCCCCCAACCCCGATGGCAGTGTACCACTCTGTCCCCTCAACCCCGATGGTAGTGTACCACTCGTCCCCCCAACCCCTAGGGTAGTGTGCCACTCTGTCCTCCAACCCCTATGGTAGTGTACCACTCTGTCCCCCCAACCCCGATGGTAGAGTACCACTCTGTCCTCCAACCCCGATGGTAGTGTACCACTCGTCCTCCAACCCCGATGGTAGTGTACCACTCTGTCCCCCAACCTCGATGGTAGTGTACCACTCTGTCCTCCAACTCCGATGGTAGTGTACCACTCTATCCCCAACCCCGATGGCAATGTGCCACTCTGTCCCCCAACCTCGATGGTAGTGTACCACTATGTCTCCCAAATCCTATGGAAGTGTACCACTCTGTCCCCCAACACCGATGGTAGGTTGGTGGCTTGGTGCCACTCTGTCCCCCAACACCGATGGTAGGTTGGTGGCTTGGTGCCACTCTGTCCCCCAACACCGATGGTAGGTTGGTGGCTTGGTGCCACTCTGTCCCCCAACACCGATGGTAGGTTGGTGGCTTGGTGCCACTCTGTCCTCCAACACCGATGGTAGGTTGGTGGCTTGGTGCCACTCTGTCCCCCAACACCGATGGTAGGTTGGTGGCTTGGTGCCACTCTGTCCCCCAACACCGATGGTAGGTTGGTGGCTTGGTGCCACTCTGTCCCCCACCACCGATGGTAGGTTGGTGGCTTGTTACCACTCTGTCCCCCAACACTGATGGCAGTGTACCACTATGTCTCCCAAATCCTATGGAAGTGTACCACTCTGTCCCCCAGCACCGATGGTAGGTTGGTGGCTTGGTGCCACTCTGTCCCCCAACACCGATGGTAGGTTGGTGGCTTGGTGCCACTCTGTCCCCCAACACCGATGGTAGGTTGGTGGCTTGGTGCCACTCTGTCATCCAACACCGATGGTAGGTTGGTGGCTTGGTGCCACTTTGTCCCCCAACACCGATGGTAGGTTGGTGGCTTGGTGCCACTCTGTCCTCCAACACCGATGGTAGGTTGGTGGCTTGGTGCCACTTTGTCCTCCAACACCGATGGTAGGTTGGTGGCTTGGTGCCACTTTGTCCTCCAACACCGATGGTAGGTTGGTGGCTTGGTGCCACTTTGTCCTCCAACACCGATGGTAGGTTGGTGGCTTGGTGCCACTTTGTCCCCCAACACCGATGGTAGGTTGGTGGCTTGGTGCCACTCTGTCCTCCAACACCGATGGTAGGTTGGTGGCTTGGTGCCACTTTGTCCTCCAACCCCGATGGTAGGTTGGTGGCTTGGTGCCACTCTGTCCTGCAACACCGATGGTAGGTTGGTGGCTTGGTGCCACTTTGTCCTCCAACACCGATGGTAGGTTGGTGGCTTGGTGCCACTCTGTCCCCCAACACCGATGGTAGGTTGGTGGCTTGGTGCCACTCTGTCCTCCAACACCGATGGTAGGTTGGTGGCTTGTTACCACTCTGTCCCCCAACACTGATGGCAGTGTACCACTATGTCTCCCAAATCCTATGGAAGTGTACCACTCTGTCCCCCAACACCGATGGTATGTTGGTGGCTTGTTACCACTCTGTCCCCCAACACTGATGGCAGTGTACCACTATGTCTCCCAAATCCTATGGAAGTGTACCACTCTGTCCCCCAACACCGATGGTAGGTTGGTGGCTTGGTGCCACTCTGTCCCCCAACACCGATGGTAGGTTGGTTGCTTGGTGCCACTCTGTCCCCCAACACCGATGGTAGGTTGGTGGCTTGGTGCCACTCTATCCCCCAACACCGATGGTAGGTTGGTGGCTTGGTGCCACTTTGTCCTCCAACCCCGATGGTAGGTTGGTGGCTTGGTGCCACTCTGTCCCCCAACACCGATGGTAGGTTGGTGGCTTGTTACCACTCTGTCCCCCAACACCGATGGTAGGTTGGTGGCTTGTTACCACTCTGTCCCCCAACACTGATGGCAGTGTACCACTATGTCTCCCAAATCCTATGGAAGTGTACCACTCTGTCCCCCAACACCGATGGTAGGTTGTTGGCTTGGTGCCACTCTGTCCCCCAACACCGATGGTAGGTTGGTTGCTTGGTGCCACTCTGTCCCCCAACACCGATGGTAGGTTGGTGGCTTGGTGCCACTCTGTCCCCCAACACCGATGGTAGGTTGGTGGCTTGGTGCCACTCTGTCCCCCAACACCGATGGTAGGTTGGTGGCTTGGTGCCACTTTGTCCTCCAACCCCGATGGTAGGTTGGTGGCTTGGTGCCACTCTGTCCCCCAACACCGATGGTAGGTTGGTGGCTTGTTACCACTCTGTCCCCCAACACTGATGGCAGTGTACCACTATGTCTCCCAAATCCTATGGAAGTGTACCACTCTGTCCCCCAGCACCGATGGTAGGTTGGTGGCTTGGTGCCACTCTGTCCCCCAACACCGATGGTAGGTTGGTGGCTTGGTGCCACTCTGTCCCCCAACACCGATGGTAGGTTGGTCGCTTGGTGCCACTCTGTCCCCCAACACCGATGGTAGGTTGGTGGCTTGGTGCCACTCTGTCCTCCAACACCGATGGTAGGTTGGTGGCTTGGTGCCACTCTGTCACCCAACACCGATGGTAGGTTGGTTGCTTGGTGCCACTCTGTCCCCCAACACCGATGGTAGGTTGGTGGCTTGGTGCCACTCTATCCCCCAACACCGATGGTAGGTTGGTGGCTTGGTGCCACTTTGTCCTCCAACCCCGATGGTAGGTTGGTGGCTTGGTGCCACTCTGTCCCCCAACACCGATGGTAGGTTGGTGGCTTGTTACCACTCTGTCCCCCAACACCGATGGTAGGTTGGTGGCTTGTTACCACTCTGTCCCCCAACACTGATGGCAGTGTACCACTATGTCTCCCAAATCCTATGGAAGTGTACCACTCTGTCCCCCAACACCGATGGTAGGTTGTTGGCTTGGTGCCACTCTGTCCCCCAACACGATGGTAGGTTGGTTGCTTGGTGCCACTCTGTCCCCCAACACCGATGGTAGGTTGGTGGCTTGGTGCCACTCTGTCCCCCAACACCGATGGTAGGTTGGTGGCTTGGTGGCACTCTGTCCCCCAACACTGATGGTAGGTTGGTGGCTTGGTGCCACTTTGTCCTCCAACCCCGATGGTAGGTTGGTGGCTTGGTGCCACTCTGTCCCCCAACACCGATGGTAGGTTGGCGGCTTGTTACCACTCTGTCCCCCAACACTGATGGCAGTGTACCACTATGTCTCCCAAATCCTATGGAAGTGCACCACTCTGTCCCCCAGCACCGATGGTAGGTTGGTGGCTTGGTGCCACTCTGTCCCCCAACACCGATGGTAGGTTGGTGGCTTGGTGCCACTCTGTCCTCCAACACCGATGGTAGGTTGGTGGCTTGGTGCCACTTTGTCCCCCAACACCGATGGTAGGTTGGTGGCTTGGTGCCACTCTGTCCTCCAACACCGATGGTAGGTTGGTGGCTTGGTGCCACTCTGTCCTCCAACACCGATGGTAGGTTGGTGGCTTGGTGCCACTTTGTCCTCCAACACCGATGGTAGGTTGGTGGCTTGGTGCCACTCTGTCCCCCAACACCGATGGTAGGTTGGTGGCTTGGTGCCACTCTGTCCCCCAACACCGATGGTAGGTTGGTGGCTTGGTGCCACTCTGTCCCCCAACACTGATGGTAGGTTGGTGGCTTGGTGCCACTTTGTCCTCCAACCCCGATGGTAGGTTGGTGGCTTGGTGCCACTCTGTCCCCCAACACCGATGGTAGGTTGGTGGCTTGTTACCACTCTGTCCCCCAACACTGATGGCAGTGTACCACTATGTCTCCCAAATCCTATGGAAGTGTACCACTCTGTCCCCCAGCACCGATGGTAGGTTGGTGGCTTGGTGCCACTCTGTCCCCCAACACCGATGGTAGGTTGGTGGCTTGGTGCCACTCTGTCCTCCAACACCGATGGTAGGTTGGTGGCTTGGTGCCACTTTGTCCCCCAACACCGATGGTAGGTTGGTGGCTTGGTGCCACTCTGTCCTCCAACACCGATGGTAGGTTGGTGGCTTGGTGCCACTCTGTCCCCCAACACCGATGGTAGGTTGGTGGCTTGGTGCCACTCTGTCCCCCAACACCGATGGTAGGTTGGTGGCTTGGTGCCACTCTGTCCTCCAACACCGATGGTAGGTTGGTGGCTTGTTGCCACTTTGTCCCCCAACACCGATGGTAGGTTGGTGGCTTGGTGCCACTCTGTCCTCCAACACCGATGGTAGGTTGGTGGCTTGGTGCCACTCTGTCCTCCAACACCGATGGTAGGTTGGTGGCTTGGTGCCACTTTGTCCTCCAACACCGATGGTAGGTTGGTGGCTTGGTGCCACTTTGTCCTCCAACCCCGATGGTAGGTTGGTGGCTTGGTGCCACTTTGTCCTCCAACCCCGATGGTAGGTTGGTGGCTTGGTGCCACTCTGTCCCCCAACACCGATGGTAGGTTGGTGGCTTGGTGCCACTCTGTCCTCCAACACCGATGGTAGGTTGGTGGCTTGGTGCCACTTTGTCCTCCAACCCCGATGGTAGGTTGGTGGCTTGGTGCCACTCTGTCCTCCAACATCGATGGTAGGTTGGTGGCTTGGTGCCACTTTGTCCTCCAACACCGATGGTAGGTTGGTGGCTTGGTGCCACTCTGTCCCCCAACACCGATGGTAGGTTGGTGGCTTGGTGCCACTCTGTCCTCCAACACCGATGGTAGGTTGGTGGCTTGGTGCCACTCTGTCCCCCAACACCGATGGTAGGTTGGTGGCTTGGTGCCACTCTGTCCTCCAACATCGATGGTAGGTTGGTGGCTTGGTACCACTCTGTCCTCCAACCCCGATGGTAGGTTGGTGGCTTGGTGCCACTCTGTCCCCCAACACCGATGGTAGGTTGGTGGCTTGGTGCCACTCTGTCCTCCAACACCGATGGTAGGTTGGTGGCTTGGTGCCACTCTGTCCCCCAACACCGATGGTAGGTTGGTGGCTTGGTACCACTCTGTCCTCCAACACCGATGGTAGGTTGGTGGCTTGGTGCCACTCTGTCCTCCCACCGATGGTAGGTTGGTGGCTTGGTGCCACTCTGTCCCCCAACACCGATGGTAGGTTGGTGGCTTGGTGCCACTCTGTCCCCCAACACCGATGGTAGGTTGGTGGCTTGGTACCACTCTGTCCCCCAACCCCGATGGTAGGTTGGTGGCTTGGTGCCACTCTGTCCCCCAACACCGATGGTAGGTTGGTGGCTTGGTGCCACTTTGTCCTTCTCTGACATTGGGCCTACAGGTAGAATCAACGGACCACACCTGAAATAAACGTGTTTAAGTTCAGTCTAATATTCTATTGTTTTAGTTGACTTTATTTATTTTGCAGTTAAACTAATACATCAATCATATTTTGTAATACAACATTATAAGAATATTAAATTAAATATTCACTTTTAATAACAATTTCAATATCTTATTGTTATTTTGGTTAGATTTATGGAATATAGATTTTATTTATTTCTGGGGAATTAATTTCGCACTACCAAATCTCCAGTGCGAAATTATGTATCAGTAAGTCCCTACGCCATACGATTTCAATGTATGTCCAGTAAGTCACCGCGTCATTCTAAATATAATCCTATGACGTCATACGAATAAACTCTATTACTATTTCACAATAATATGTACCTAATACTTACAAAATAATGAAATTGGTTTATGATTTAGTGTTATGATTCGAACCAACGGTCTTTACACATTTTTTTAATTATCATTGTGATGCTTACATGTTACAAGGTTGTTCTAGAAACTTTAAATGCATCTATCAAATAAATACCCGCAAATAAATAAAATTAGATTCGCAATTTTTCGTAATTAGCACTTTAAAGTTTTACAGCCCTCGTTTTGTTATACGAGGGTTATACAACATCACTCGCGCCGTAACGCTATATAAAGTGCTATTTTATGAACAATGATGTATAAAGTTATATCAAACTCCATATCATTGAATTTTTATTGTCATTTTTTTTAAATATATTAGTGTAATATTCTATTGGGTAGTCCGGGCGAATGTACCGATACTCAAAATCTCGAGAAAACCAAAGTAACTATAACTACTTTATTGTTTAAAGGTTTTAATTTCTAAGTTATATATTGAGTTTGCGCTTTTTAACCTTCCTTCCTATACAGTGTATTTTTGATAGTTACATTTTTGTTTTATTTTGCTTCACTTCCGTGTAGTGGTATACACAATACGGAACTCGAAACGCTAAGAAGCAGGTAATCCCAACATCAATAATGTACCTTATAACTCAATGTATTCACATCTGTGTCGTGTGCTTCAGCCCTTTATTTTCCAAACTAACTTTTTGTAAACTCTTATCCTTCCCCTATTTTTTATTATTATTATTTCGGAACGGTTGTGTGGGCCGTCCATAGCCTATATATCATGTTATATCATATTTGTATAATAAGATAAATATGAAACGGTATATAACACAAAAATAGGAAACATATAAAGTAAACTAAGTCAAGTCAAGTAAAGTCTCTTGTTTTTGGATGGTGTACTATTGAGACAGATAAGTGAACTTATAGATTGTCCCAGTAGTAAAAATTGGAGATGGTTGTGGAAAAAATACATTCTGATATAAAGCCTGAAAGATTGGACGTTGAAATACTCAGTACGCGAGAAAAACACTACGCCCCACAATATACTATCCTATATCGACAAACCTACATGAAAACATTAACATTGGTGTCACTACTGAGATAAAACAAGTAACAATTATTAGCCACTAACGTTGGTGCCACTATTAAGATTAAACAAGTAACACCAAACATAGGTGCCACTATTGTGATAATGCCAGTAACACCTAACATTTGTGCAACTACTGAGATAAAACAAGTAACAATTATTAGCCCCTAACATTGGTGCCACTATTAAGATTAAACAAGTAACACGAAACATAGGTGCCACTATTGTGATAATGCCAGTAACACCTAACATTTGTGCAACTACTGAGATAAAACAAGTAACAATTATTAGCCCCTAACATTGGTGCCACTATTGAGATTAAACAAGTAACACCACCAAACATTGGTGCCACTGTTGTGATAATGCCAGTAACACCTAACATTTGTGCAACTACTGAGATAAAACAAGTAACAATTATTAGCCCCTAACATTTGTGCCACTATTGAGATTAAACAAGTAACACCAAACATAGGTGCCACTATTGTGATAATGCCAGTAACACCTAACATAGGTGCCACTATTGGGATAATACCAGTGACACCTAACATTTGTGCAACTACTGAGATAAAACAAGTAACAATTATTAGCCCCTAACATTGGTGCCACTATTGAGATTAAACAAGTAACACCACCAAACATTGGTGCCACTGTTGTGATAATGCCAGTAACACCTAACATTTGTGCAACTACTGAGATAAAACAAGTAACAATTATTAGCCCCTAACATTTGTGCCACTATTGAGATTAAACAAGTAACACCAAACATAGGTGCCACTATTGTGATAATGCCAGTAACACCTAACATTTGTGCAACTACTGAGATAAAACAAGTAACAATTATTAGCCCCTAACATTGGTGCCACTATTGAGATTAAACAAGTAACACCAAACATAGGTGCCACTATTGTGATAATGCCAGTAACACCTAACATTTGTGCAACTACTGAGATAAAACAAGTAACAATTATTAGCCCCTAACATTTGTGCCACTATTGAGATTAAACAAGTAACACCAAACATAGGTGCCACTATTGTGATAATGCCAGTAACACCTAACATAGGTGCCACTATTGGGATAATACCAGTAACACCTAACATTTGTGCAACTACTGAGATAAAACAAGTAACAATTATTAGCCCCTAACATTTGTGCCACTATTGAGATTAAACAAGTAACACCAAACATTGTTGCCACTATTGAGATAAAGCCAGTAATCAACAATAATTTTCCAGGTTTATTCTATGCCGCAACAACTTCACGTTGTGGAACACAACTACGACGACAATGAAGAGAATGTCGAGGGCGGTACAACTCAGGATGACCTTCTAGACGAGGAAACTGCACTGAATCTCAGTCGTCCCGAAGAGGACAGAGTCACAGCAGCTGAGAAAAATAAACATCTGCAGGCCCAGTTGGCGGTGAGTTGGCCAAAATTATTACAGTTCCAAACATCTGCAGGCCCAGTTGGCGGTGAGTTTGCCAAAATTATTACAGTTCCAAACATCTACAGGCCCAGTTGGCGGTGAGTTGGCCAAAATTATTACAGTTCCATTTGTTGTGATTTTGTATTAAACGATCTATATTATCTACTAAATCTATTTACATTTTTGTTCGATCCTAGTCAAAGTTTCAGTTTCAAACAATGAGATCAATTTATCAAATTGTATGTATTCTTCACTTTTATTTCCTTGTAGAGTTTGAGCGTGGAGTTAGAGAAATCCGGACAAAAGCAAACTCAATACGATGTTATCTTCCGAGAGAACATGCGTAAGGGACAGGACAAATACAAGACGCTGAAACAGATCAGACAGGGGAATACGAAACAGCGTATAGATGAATTCGAGTCAATGTAAACCTAGGATCTAACTAATCCCGTTAGTTAGAATGGTTAGTTAGTGCAATTAGTTTACAATGAGTTAGTTTACAATGAATATTTACATAGTGCAGTAAGGAATAAGTTAGTTAATTCGTTATTTAGTTAGATTGTCAAATTCTACTTACGGGTCATTATCACTAAAAGTGCCCCAAACACTGTCTTGACTTGTGTCAATGCCTTAATGTTGGAAGTTTGACAAAAACCAAGTATATACCATACGAAAGGAAATTGTATTTCCAATTTCGTCAACATTTTTTCAATTACAGAAAATATATTATGGGTTCTAAAAATTAATTTATATGGTAAACAAAATGGCTACTACTACTCACGATCGGCATGTTGCATTGTAGCTGCATTTCTAAGAATGCTGTGCCGGCTTGTCGACAAAATTGCGCCGCCACAACTCCCTATCCCCCATGACATTTGCTAGATCATCCGCATCTTCAAGGCCAGTGTCCTTTAAGATGCGTCTCAAGAAAGTCATGGGCTGTCCACCATGCTTATTCACTCCATGAGGCTGCCAAAGTACAAGATTATGCACTGGCTGGTCCTCATGGCGAAAGCAATGTCCTGCAAAGCGGAGGCGATTTTGTTCTAGTGTCAAGCTTGGGGGAACCAATGAGACACCTCCAATGTTATATAGTGTCTGGTTGGAGATGTGTGCATTGTACTTGACACAATGAACCCGGCGTAGCATTCTTGTGAATGTGCCATCCAGAGATTTGGTGTCCTCAGCAGTTAGAGCCCAGCATGGACTCCCGTAGAGGAGTACTGGAACTACTGCTGCTCTAAATAATCGGACCTTAAGTTTCCGATTAATTCTCGGTGACTTCCAAATCCTGGAAAGCCTATTCAAGGCTGCCCATGCCTTTCCCTTTCGTGTTCGAAGGTCCTCACCTGACTTCCGGATCCATGATCCCAGGTAACAGAAGTCGTCCACATGCTTAAGTACTATATGCTTTAGCTAGTAAAGTACCGGTGCTAAAAGCCAGTACCTACTCGAACTCGACTGCGTTTGTTTGTAATATATTCCTTATATAGTTCGTATATCCTTTTTTGTGGATTAAACAAATATTTTATTAACTATTATACACAGCGTTGTTGCTTTTTTTAATCAAAGGACACAGTAGTACTCTCATTATTATAGTGTTAGTATTAGTCGAATATTATCACTAAACATGCTGTTTCAAAAATATCAATGATTGCATCGTTCAGTTTGCCCTGCAAGCATTAATTGCAATTAATAAGCTACTGAACTAGTTCGCCCTCTAGCGGAATAGCCTTCTTTGAAAGACACAGCTGATAGGCATGTACATATCTGAAATGCGGGGACATTTATTGTTTAGACATGTAGCCCCCTCGCGACCGACATGCGAACTGTAGAAAGTCTGTCTGTATGTAAACTTTCTAACCGTTTTTCATAGACTACAAAGTTTTACTTTAAGAAAGTAGGTAGTTCCTGATAATTAGTTTTCAAATAATAGACCGACCGACAGACAGACACTAGGTTGAGAGAGTGGTACCCGTATGCTAAGTTCGCTTACTTGCGTGGTTCGCCCCACAGTAACTCGTATTACAACCCCCCCCCCCCCCCCCCCCCACTCCCCTTACAGTATCTATTTTAGATATGCTATTCGTATTTCGTATGAATTCAGAAAGCAGAATAGGCCTGCTGTAACTGTGGTTACAGTAGGCCTATTAGGAAATAATATGGATGGGGGGCAGTTTTTCAACACACTGTGACTTTTAGAATTTATGCCATAATCATATGTTAAAAAAACAGTTGGGAGGGGGGGAGGGGGGGGGGGGGGGGTGGATTCGTTACATGTTACATGAAGGACGCACTTTCAACGCTATTATTTTCTTTTAATGTTTCTAAAAGAGCTTGTCGACTACCACTATTGCGTTCGTCTCAAAAGACCTTTCAATTAAAATATAGTTTTCCATATCTGAAAACTTTTTTAAAAAACCTCTGTTTGGCCACTTTTATAGAGATTGACGCGATACTTAATTTCGTAGCTGTTACTTAACTTTCTTGTTTTAGTAAGTTAAGTACAGTCAGTTAATTTGTTAGTTGAATTTTTTATTTTTTCACAGTAATAAGACACAGAGATTATAAATATATTACGCAAACGATAATAAAACTCAAAGCTCAAGAAATGTGTTCGGTAGGACGTATTGATGCCAGCCTGGATGCACTAAAAATAATAACAAAATTGGTCAAAAAAAACAACCGAATACAGACACAATCACTAATGATGTGACCAATTGTGGGGCGAGCCACGAAGTTGGCGGAGCCTTAGCGAATTGACACTGTTAGGGGGTGGGTCAATTTATGCAAATAGTTGTCGTCGTCGTCGTCGTCGTTGTCGTCGTCGTCGTCGTCGTCGTCGTTGTCGTCGTCGTCGTCGTCGTCGTCGTTACGATTTTGACATGCTAATAACTTTGTCGGATTTAAAGCTGCCAAGTTGAAAATTTGTAGGTATCAATATGAGCAAAAGTTGAGATTTTTGAGAGACTTTCAGACACCATCAGTGCAATGGTCTCCCGCTAGAGGGCCACATGTCTAAACATTAAATGCCCTCCCATTTCTTTGCTTTTAATCCGTTTAAGCTGAAACTTGGCAGATATGTATTAGACCATTAGCTGTGACTTTCAAAGGAGGCGAATCCATCTGCAGTTCTCCAGTCTGCCGCTAGAGGGCCAAAGGTCTGAAAGTGAAATCGTTATCGTTGTTACGATTTTGACATGCTAATAACTTTGTCGGATTTAAAGCTGCCAAGTTGAAAATTTGTAGGTATCAATATGAGCAAAAGTTGAGATTTTTGAGAGACTTTCAGACACCATCAGTGCAATGGTCTCCCGCTAGAGGGCCACATGTCTAAACATTAAATGGCCACCCATTTCTTTGCTTTTAATCCGTTTAAGCTGAAACTTGGGAAGTATGTACTAGACCATTAGCTGTAAATTTCAAAGGAGGCTAATCTGTCTGCAGTTCTCCAGTCTGCCGCTAGAGGGCGAAATGTCCCGAATGTGAAATTATTCTTCCATTTAGTTGTTTATGATCTGATTACGCTGAAACTTGTCATATATGTACTAGATGACATCCTGAGTCTTTGTGTGGATTGTAATCGGTCCGAAGTTTTCCAGTCTGCCGGTAGAGGGCCACATGTCTAAACATTAAATGGCCACCCATTTCTTTGCTTTTAATCCGTTTAAGCTGAAACTTGGGAAGTATGTACTAGACCATTAGCTGTAAATTTCAAAGGAGGTTAATCTGTCTGCAGTTCTCCAGTCTGCCGCTAGAGGGCGAAATGTCCCGAATGTGAAATTATTTTTCCATTTAGTTGTTTATGATCTGATTACGCTGAAACTTGTCATATATGTACTAGAAGACATCCTAAGTCTTTGTGTGGACAGTAATCGGTCCGGAGTTTTCGAGTCTGCCGCTAGAGGGCGAAATGTAGGAAAGTGATAACCTTCGCGAATTCCTTGATCTTAATCTATTTAAGCTGAATTTTGGAATATACAGTACCGGTATGTACTAGACCACATGCCTCGTCTTTGTGAGGAAGGTGATCGATCCGTAGTTCTTTAATATGCCGCTAGAGGGCTAAATGTATGAAAGTGAAAACCTTCCAACATTTCGTTATTTATGATCCGTCAATCGGAAACTTGGTAGATATGTAATAGACCATAGGCTGTGGCTTTGTAGGGAAACTAATCCTTCCTTCTTCAGTTACCCAGTCTCCCGCTAGAGGGTTAACGTTTTCCGGGAAAATCTTCTCCTATGTTTTTATAATCCTTTCGAGTTGATACTTAGCATTAACTCATTTCACGTGCTGCGCGAAGGCCCCACTTCGTGTAATAAAATGTTTATAGTTTATTATTTTATTCAAACTATTAATTACCTGGTTTTTTTAATGTTTTTTTTTTTTCAATTACAGATGATGTTTCTGATGCCATGTTTCCAGTGCTGTAAATACAAACTGTAATTGGTTAATTAACACAAAAACTATATAAATTGGGTAAAACACTTAGTAATTGGATACCCATTAATATTTGTTGGCATTGGAACTGTGCAAACCATATTTCTCGCATCTATAATCAGTTAATCTGCTCCGATTTGCTTTAACGCCTGTGCCTTTGTAATCAAGTTGATTGAACTATTTGCTTACCCAATACTTACATACCGTTAGTCCAGTTCCATACTAATTATTTGTTTCCAAAATAATCATTATCTGAAGGCTGTAGTAACTAATTAATTTTGTTTAAGGGTTATATATTTATGTATAATTAATTACGAACATAGTTCAATATATAATTGTGGTCTGTGGTGACAGCGGAAATAGGGAAGGAAATAAATAACGCCCAACTTTCGGTGTTTGACGATTTTAACTTTCAACAGCTCAATTATTGTGTCATTGTGCACAACATGTAACTTTTGTTTGTCCTAATTGGTGTTTATTACGCCACTTAACCAAGTTGTACCTCCGTCTATATCTGTGTACTTTATTTTTTATGGTATAGTTTAGCTCAAACCGCTCAATTTATTGCCCAACAATTTAATATTTTACAACATATTTGTTGGGATTCACACTTATTTCGACGATGGAATTTCATCATTACTGGTATGATAGTAATTTATTAAAGTCTTACGTTCGATAACTCATTTGATTTACCCGTGTATTGTTACATAATTTATAGTTTAACGTTTGCATTAGTTGCAAGTGGGTCTATCTATCCTCCAATTTTAACCTGTCGATTAACAGTTCATGTTTTTATTTTTTGCTGACTTTATTGTCACACCATATTTCTATGAGGCAATTAGCACCGGTACCAAAAATAATAATCTTATTTATTATTATCGGCCAAAATTATGTGTAATTTCTTATTTTATATTTTATAAGATAGTTGAATTTATTCATTTCGGTTCCTAATTTGTTATTTTCCAGCCTGCAGTAATGGAAACTCATATAAATATATTTGGAATTTAGTTATTGTTTGGATTACATTACGCGTGAGTTATTGTTTGCAGCTCGTATCATGTGCTTGGTATTATACCTATCCCCATTAATAATTAATTATATGCTTGTAATATTTGACAGTGGTTATCGCAGGCTAATTGGTGTTATTACCTGTAGCCCTATTAATTCGACTTTGTTCCAGTTCCCATCGTTATGCACACACGGGTTCATTATTTCGGTACGTATTGCTACTGTTTTGTGCTCGATTTTACCACAATTTATCTATTTAAACAGTTTGTAGCTGTCAATCAATATTATTAGAATACTAATCGGGATTTAAATAATAATATGGATTATTGACATTAAATATTTTAGTGAAACTTTTGAGAAACTCAAAGACTTTCTCATAACAATAAACACGTTATTCTCAGTGTTCTGCTGTTCTGGCCAACTGCATTGAACTTTTCCATACACTATATCTAATATAATGTTCTTGAATATAGTATCCTAATTCAGGTACAGGTACAGGTACAGGTACAGGTACAGGTACAGGTACAGGTACAGGTACAGGTACAGGTACAGGTACAGGTACAGGTACAGGTACAGGTACAGGTACAGGTACAGGTACAGGTACACACCTTCAATGTTTTTAGAAATCTTAATGATTTTTCATTAAATTTCAAACACTCCCCAGAGGGCCAGAGGAAACTGCTACTGATGTAACGACTATTTATAAATGCAAGGCAGATGAGATGGATATACAGTAGTAGCTAATTTCGTTAAGACACTCTTAAAGAAATTACAAATCCGTAAAGGGCCTTCTTGCCGGGCTCGAACCCAACACTTCTGGTGCCAGATTACCGAATTCAAAGCAAGTGATTAAATTAAATCAGAGACAAGGAGGACGAAATTTATGAAAATCCTATATGGGGAATTAATATTCACAATAAACAATATTGTGACGAGTGTCCTACATTCTATATAACCACGAAAATTTGGAAAGCTTGTAAGTAAAATTACCATTATTTATTGTAACGCACTTACGTACAAATTTCCAATTAAATTAAACTTAGTGACCCATTAATTTTCGCGAAATTTAAAGCACGACTTCTGCCTACTTATGACAAGATGTTGAAATTTTATACACAATTTATTATTATTTATGCACAATTATTAATTAGGGTCATATAATCACCATTTTAATGACTAGGTCCATTATTAGAAGAAGGAAGTAATAAAAATAAACAATCATGTTAGTTTTACTCCTAGTAGTATGTATGTACACCATCTCCGAAGGTGGCCATCAGGGACGCCGCAGTGTCCCGGCAACAATTTACTGTGGGGCGAGCCACGAAGTGAGGGAAGTCTTAGCATATGGGTGCCACTAACGAGTTGTCTGTCGTCGTCGTCTAATTTTGATCGCTAATATCTCGGTTGTTCCTTTATGAAATTAAACGAAATTTGGTACTTATATAGTCCGGCAAAAGTTTAGAAAGAATCTGGAGTTTGGTAAAAAAAAAACGAACGAACGCAACGAGTTTACAGTGGATACGAGTCTCATCCATCTGCCATAAATCACCAGTTACACTCACAGTTTCTAGACTTTATATAGTTATAAAAGTTATAAAGTTAGTCTCCGTTAAGGAAAATTATTGTAAGACAAAACAGGACGAGCGCAACGAGGCTAATGAAGGAGAAGAGTATATATTGTAAAACTAAAAATGTCATACTTAACTTAAATAGCCCTAGTTAAGGTTTACAAATGACAGTTAAAGTGTGTAAGGGCAAACTGAAGTGGATCTCTGTTTTTACAACTAGTTTATTACAAACTAATTTCATCGCCTTCACTCATATATATTTTGGGAAAGACGGTTGTCGTATATCTAATAGAGATTAGTATATAATGTACTTTCTAATACAGGCTCTCGTGCTGCGCGAAGGCCCCACGAACGTGTAACCTGTAATATTGAAGTAGTTGTTACATCTCCCGACTGACTTTTTAGATGTTTGATTTAAGAAATACCCGCTGAAATGCAGAATGTTAGAAAACTCACGCGATCTCACTTTAATTTAAAATATGCAAATAATCAGGGGGGTTCCAGCCAGGCCACTGAATTAAGTAATTAAGACACCACTTTATATTCCAGGACTTGACCTTTATTGCTCAAACTTGTTTGTCAAGCCACCATTTTACATAACATTTGTATTACAGTTCCTCTCTACAGCAGTAGAAAGAAATGATTGTAATTTTAATTATTATGAGGCGGCTTGTAAAGGACGTGAGATGGAAGGAAAGAATGAAGTGCGTGGGCGTCCCTAGCAACCATTTTATTTGGACCAATCAGGAGTGTCGTGCAGTTGGAATGATGCTGTTAGCTGCAGTAATGTTCCCCATCATAACACTGTCCTTAGCTAATCCTATACCATCCATCCTGAGTAGCTGAGTTCACTGTACCTACACCAGTATGAAGTATCTCCCTGCACATTGGATCACAGCCAATGACGATAGGAATAATAGAAAGCTGCAGGAATTATTATTGGAAAGCAAATCATTGCATTTTATGTGTGTAACAGCTAGTGCTTTATTGTTTTGCTGACAGTATTAATTGCCTATACTGTCTTATATTGAGCACAGACTGGTGACTGGTAGACATAATGTATAACTGGTATGTGGAAGTAGGTCAACAGATACTGCATTTCTCTATTTCAATTCCGTCAAGTAATCTGTTTACCGGTAGGATATCATTATTATTAAGTGCACCAAACCTACTGTAGGTCAGGCTGTACTGCTCTGCTGCTGTAGCACATGCTGACATGGTCATGCCATATGGTGTTCATTTTGGTGTACTGTACTGAGACTGACTGTTTAATTATAGTATAACGGATCAGGGCACACTAATATAGGATGCAGATTTATGGGGTTTCTTGTCTCGTTAACTTACAGTAGGCCCTACAAACATAAGTTATGGATCTATGTTAATTTACCGTAGGCCCATCCCATACACCATAGCTGCATAGTGTCTCATTAGTATTAATATTATGCATATTATACTATCATCCCTTGCCTTCTTTAGTTCTTTATTGCACTGAGTCAGTCCGTTACTTCGTCATTGAATAAAGTAACACCTTTACTGAGTATTCGAGTCAAGTCAGCAAGTCACACTGTGGGTGGCTCGCCTCTCACACTGTGGGTGGCTTGCATCTCACACACTATCTGACTATGGGTGGCTCGCGTCTCACACTGTGGCTGTGGGTGGCTCGCGCTCACCACTCACACACTATGGGTGGCTCGCCTCTCACATATTGTAGTTTTTAAGACTTCACACTGCACGTTGCATAAATAAGCTGCACTGTTTAGTCGGCTAGTCTACTAGTAGGATACAGTAATAGGATTTTCTAGGAAAACTCATTTCAAATAATATTACTTATTACATAGCAAGTATAGTATGAATTACTTTTTACGGAAATATATAGTATGAATTAGGCTACTTTATTACGGAAATATAGTCAGATAGTACGACTTTATTTCTTATTCTGGTGTTGGAAACTCTTATCTCATGTATCTACTTAAGTTTTATATCTATCAATCTATCCCTTATGGCCCTATCCGTTCTAAATTTATTTATCAATCAATAGGCAATTGTATTTTATTTTTTGAGAATTTTGTAGAATAAATTACTATATTACAACATATCCTGGAAATAGAAGAAGTCAACATAAAGTTAATATTGCTAAATAGAATAATAATTATTACAATCTGTGTGGGTATATATGCCTTACAGCTGTAGTTGGTTCCCCTGCCAGGCAGAAATGCGTCTGGGCGGCCCAGACTGGGCCTACCAGGCACCAGGCTGAATTATTATTAGTGTTTTTATATTTTTAACATAACTGCATAATTAACCCTGAAACACGAACGAGGGCAGGATGGTGTAATCCGTATGGGCGTAATAATTAAAAAACCATTTACCTGCGTGAGGGACCCTATTATTTGTTTACTGTGTTGGTTGCTAAGCAGCAATTTAACATTTTATCATTCTGAGGCCAGTTTAGGAGGAAGTAAGCTTTAGCTTTATAAGTAAACCTTCTTCTCCCCTGTCAGTGCCAGTCATCATAAATGGCACCCCCGGTGGTATCATTATGATTGTAATTGTAAATTGATGAATAAATACCATATGCCCTCATTCTATAATAATGGAAGCCACTGCCTTGGCAATAATAATAAATACCACACTACTACCGGTATGTAGTTTTTATTAGGCTTATTCTACATAATATTGATTTAATAATTTATTTTATTCTTAAATTGTTACTTTTTCGCTTAAATTTACCCCAAAATCGGGAGAAAAAGTTGCACTTTTTTCCCCAGGGAAAAAAGTAACGCATAGGATTGCATTGATTTTACTTTTTTTCCTGGCGAAAATAGTAAAATAAAATATTTTTGGTGGAATTTCTTAAATATTATTAAATGTGGTGAAAGAACATCGACGTAGAAAACAGAAAAGGTTTGCACGTAATTTGAGCAAAATCCATGCCGCACTCAAAAGTTAAGACAAATTTAGTGTCTGCGCGGCGTACTCCAAAATGGTACTCAATATCCAATATTGGTTTATATTGTTAAGCGGTTTTTTCGTTACGTAATAAATATTCGAGAACATATAAATGATTTAACATTGAGTAAGACAGCATTTATTTTATAACACTATATCGCTGTACGTTTTATTAAGGAATTAAGCAACAAAACAGTATCAATTTAAGAATACAATTACGTATTACATGGAAAAAAACGTGGAACCATTTTTTTTCAATATTCTCTCGACCCTTTATTAACCTCGTTCACGCTCGGTAAATAAAATGCCTCGAGAATAGTGAAAAAAAGTTATACTTTTTTCCCATGTAATAAATAATTATATTTATCTATAAAAAACTAGTACTGTTGATTGGATGTTCGTTGTTGAATTTCTCGAAATAATTTGCACCCAGTTCGGGGTTGTTCGTTTATGTGGCAACGAGAATCCTCGCTCAGCGCCGCAGACGACGTCACAGCGCCACTAATGAACACCGAACCGCTGCCGGCGGTGGACCGGGAGGTGGACTGGGCCCGTTACGGGCTGGACGGGCCCGCGACGCCCGCACAACCCGCTCACACGGGCGTCCACGACCTCTTCCACGAGGATAAACTCTCGTCGTCCTCCGGAGAACAGAAACCCTGGTGGAAGTCGAACTTCTTCGTGCGGGAACCCGTTCTGTTCGGCACCTGGGATGGGGTATTCACCTCCGCGATGCTAAATATATTCGGGGTTGTTATCTTCTTGCGAACCGGATGGGTTGTGGGCAACGCTGGGATCGGGTTATCCCTTCTAATCATCGTACTTACTTTAGCGGTCGCGCTTATAGCGGCTTTGAGCGCGATTGGAATCTGCGAGAGACTCAACCTCCCGGCAGGAGGGGTCTACACTCTACTTAGTAGCGTTTTAGGTGCTCAAATAGCGGCTTCTATTGGCGCTGTTTATTGTTTCGCCCAGGCTGTCGCAGCCGCGTTGTACTGTACCGGTTTCGGGGAGTCTATGGCGGGGGTTTTCGGTATCGAAGACAACACCTGGGCCATCCGCGGTATCGGAATCGGGGTGCTGCTACTTCTATTGGCTATTAACATCGCGGGTGTTAAGTGGGTGGTTAAGTTACAACTCGCTCTGCTTCTAATCCTACTGGTTTCTGTTCTTGACTTCGCCGTGGGAACTTTCGTTCACACCGACACCTCGCAGGGTTTCTGGGGATACAGTCGCAGTTTGCTTAGCAACAACACCAAACCGGACTACAACGTCGGACAGACTTTCTTCACGGTATTCGGGGTTTTCTTCCCTACCGCTACCGGAGTCTTCGCCGGTATCAACATGTCCGGCGACCTTCGCAATCCGCGCGCATCAATCCCCAACGGGACGTTAATGGCCATCGCCGTCAGCGGATTCCTCTACATCCTCCACGTGGTCATGCTCGGGGCCACCTGCACGCGCGACGCTCTCAAACACAACTACCTTATCGCGGAGATCGTTAGCGTCGTCGGGGTCCTGTGGTTGATGGGTCTCTATATATCCTCGTTGTCGTCCACTCTGGGCGCGGTTTACGGGGCCCCGCGTATACTGCAAGTGATCGCCCAGGAACGCAGCATTCCCATCATAGAATTCCTCGGAAAAGGCCGCGGAACTAATAACGAACCGATATATGCTACTCTAGTTGTTTGTTTCATCGCACTTTGTTTCATTCTCATAGGTCATATAAACACTTTAGCACCGATTGTGACTCTCCCATTTATGTTGACTTACTGCGCCGTCGATTATTCTTACTTCGCTCTCGCGATGACGTACGATAGACTCTTAGAAGGGGGCCGTGTTGACCCCCAACAGAAGGGGGAAACAACCTCCCTAGTAGGGGGCGACAGTAAGCCCCCTACCCCATTGATAGAGGAACTCCCCCCTAACGAGCCGCCCCCCAGCTACGATTCGGTCTCCGCGAGTCCAACCCACAGCGATGGGGGGGACAAAGGGGGCGCCGTCAGCCCCCCGTACAAGCTGGATATATACCGGATGCCCAACAGCTGGTACAGTTCCATGTGCAACCGCTGGGTGTCGCTAATAGGCGCCGTCGGGTCTATAGTCATTATGTTCCTTATCGAGTGGACCTATACTTTGGTGTTGGTCGCTCTAACAATGTTACTGCATCTCTACGTGCTGAAGGCCAGTTCGGGTTTAACAACGGGAGCCAATCAATTCGAGTTAATCGAATGGATTAAAGGTCTAAGGAAGCACGCTAGATGGCGTAGGAACGGGTACGAGCAGGTTAAGGTTATGACGCAGAGTCCCATACCCGAGATTTCTACGACGCAGTTAACCGAAGATGGGGACGACTACAAAGGTAGAGGTCGATACCATCACTCCTCTAAACTAAAGGGGACCGATTATGACGGATGAGTCATTGAATCTAAATGGTTGACATCCAGGTTGGTCTCTGTACCCAGTGGGGCTACTCAGTGTTGGCTGAGTTCTCGTATAAAGGACGTTTATCTAGTTTTAAATCACTAAATCCAATATTTGTATTTAAAAGTTAATATTTATTTGCTTTAATTGTTTCAAAACCAATAATTTATGTTGCAAATTGCAATATTTCTTTGGTGAAAAGCCACATTGGTGCAAAAAATAGTCAAATATAAAATAAATATGAACTAAATAATGAATTTGGGTAATAATTAATATTTATTTATATTAAGTATTACTAGCTGGCATTAATTTATCGACATTTGTTGCCCCTCTGTGCCGGGCTGGGTACAGCAGACCAACATCCGTTCGCTTGTTGTTCCATGTGCTCCGTATTTATCTTGGTGTTAAATTATAATAATTATTTTTATTATTTTGCTGCAATCTTGTCTAACTAACTAGCTAGTTGTAATAATAATTTATTATTTAGTTTACTCAATTTCGGTAAGAACTGTCTATATTATATATTAATTATTCTATATTTGTAACCCTTATATATTAATATTATTAGTTATACCGATTTGTGATTTCGGAATAATATATTTCCCCACCCAGTGCAGTATCGAGTATATAGTATCGAGTATCGAGTATATATATAGTATTTTTTTGTATTTGTCTTATATTATAGGCCTTTATAGGCTGATACATTTAGTGCATTGTTTATGTTTACTTTCTCAATGTAGTGTTTATTGTTATTTATTATGTCTGAAATGAGAAAATTTATATTCCGTGGTGATTATTGGAAAATTCGTCAGCTCTGGTCCCTCTGTGGTGATTTTTACCCCCAAATTTTGTCTGAAGTAAAATAATCGTTTTCGGCTGTTGAAATTTGTAAAAGTTATTTATTTAAGTATGATCTATAAATAACTGTTTCAGTAAGTTGTTTATCAACTGTAGTGTGTATGTACACTAGTGTGTATGTACACTAGTGTGTATGTACACTAGTGTGTATGTACACTAGTGTGTATGTACACTAGTGTGTATGTACACTAGTGTGTATGTACACTAGTGTGTATGTACACTAGTGTGTATGTACACTAAGTGTGTATGTACACTAGTGTGTATGTACACTAGTGTGTATGTACACTAGTGTACACTAGTGTGTATGTACACTAGTGTGTAGTGTATGTACACTAGTGTGTATGTACACTAGTGTGTATGTACACTAGTGTGTATGTACACTAGTGTACATTAGTGTGTATGTACACTAGTGTGTATGTACACTAGTGTGTAGTGTATGTACACTAGTGTGTATGTACACTAGTGTGTATGTACACTAGTGTACACTAATGTGTATGTACACTAGTGTGTATGTACACTAGTGTGTATGTACACTAGTGTACACTAGTGTGTGTGTATGTACACTAGTGTGTATGTGTAATGGTTACAAGTACACAGTTAGTTTAGTTCGATTCTATTCTGCAGTGAGGCTGGTGTGCGAAAAAATTGTTGCGCTGAAACACATTTTGAAATTATGCCGTCATTGGCTGCTTTTTAGCTTAAGATTACCGGTACCTCACTACTCACTGGTTGCCCGCGTTCTTATTACATCTGCTTCCACAAACGACTGCGCTGGGACTGACTTTATTAAATCGATTCAGATTTGTAGTTTATTTGAATGGATTCTATTTTTTATTAAGTTGGTAGAGCGTTGGACTTTGAATCTCTAGGTACCGAGCCCACTTGCTAGTGAATTTTTTTGGTAGTAAGATTGGTAGTATGTCATTCAAGGAGACAGTTCATGCGTTAGTAGACGGGGACCTTTTCGCGACTTCTCCCTGAAGATTTGCTTCCCCCGTTCGCTCTCCGCATAATTCAGGTAATCTTGTAATCCCTTACTCAGTGATTTATTCTACTAGCCAAACAATTGTTTTGCGTTCCACCTCCTATATTACCCAGTTGCAGATTTATTTAATATATTTTATTTTAATTAATTTACAAAAGTTCTGTGAAAATAAATGTTCAAACCTGTCGCTCTAATATCTTGGAAATATTCAAGTTATATAAAAATGGAAATCGGTTTAATATGATTTTCCACAGGAAATCGGTTTAATATGATTTTCCACAGGAAATCGGTTTAATATGATTTTTCACAATGTTTCGTTTGTGTGCTTCTATTTTTTCCCACAACCCGTTAAGACGTATGGATGTGGCTGCTTATGATTACAGGTAAGTACAGTTAAACTGATGGATGGATGACAGACAGATAGGTGTGGTGGGTATTGTTTGGATATGTGCCCTTACAGCTCAAGCAGGTGTATCATCTATCTATATGTTATGTATTATACCCTATGTTATTTAAGTTAAACTAATTTAACTTTTATCAAACATATATAATTTATTGTTGACCGATAAATACACTCGCCGCGAATCACCAGAGTTGAATTATAAAGGCCATTGCAATTACTAATATTTGTAATTGATATATATATATCTTGCTTCATCGCCGTGTTAGGAATTATATTTAGTGGAACCTGTACTTAAAATGTGTAATTTATTGTGTAAACAAAAGTTAATATTTTAGTGTTAAATATTCATCAGTTATTAATAATAATGTTTAAAAAAATATAGTAATTTTTAAATGTTGATTATTATCTAGTAGGGCTATTTGAATATATATAATTGGCCTCACCAAATCACTAATCTACTATATTCTGGGCCTAAGTAAGTAGCCTAATAGCAGACCTTCTTTCTACTGTTATATTTCACTTTGTAGTTTTCCCCCTCAATTGAAGAATACCAAATTGCTGAATATAACCAAAACAATCAACGAATTAGTCGATTCGATTCAACGAATCGAACGCGACTCACTTAATTAAGTAGGCCTACAAGGCCCTTAACTCAATTTTTATCATTTTACAGAGAAGCAAAAACTGTTTATTTTTGATGTAATACGACATCTTTTCGTGAAATTTTTTCAATAATTATCAAATATTTGCTTTAGAAATACAATGATGATATAAAATAAGTAGTTCTTATGGGTGGGGGGGGGGGGGGGGGGGGGGGTGTAGATATCGGAGATGCGTCTTGTTTACGCATCAAATTTTTGTTGACTAGGATTTAGGGCTTTACATTTTTATCACGTAATGGAATATGTACAAAATACTGAAAAACATTTCGGTAAGTATATTATAGTATAATGGATTTAGGGCCGCTTGTGCAAAAATATGAAAATCAATTGGAGTTAGGGCCCATGTTTGAAGAGGTTACATTGTATTTATGGCTCTTTTACAAAAAATTGGGAACTAATTTGAATTAGGTATCATATTTAAACACCCATATCTCTAATTTAATTAGCTGGAACTTTTCAAGAATACCACCATTGGATATAGCGATGTCGATTTGATGTCGAGCGTTTAGAAGAGCCTTTAGGTACCTATATAATATAGGAGACTGTATTATTTGCTACAAACAAATACAATAAGTGCTGAATCTAACCAAAACGAAATATTGTATGTGCAGCAGTACAGGTTATAAGATAAAAATAAGCGATATAAAACACTTAAAAGGGAGAAATTAAAACAAATCCAAATTCTTCGTATATAAATTTTCAATACAATTCTGACCGAAAATTGAAAACCTGGTATTCTTAACATGGGCGACATTCTGAGTTGTACTTGGCTTCACGGATGAATAGGCCGCTTCAGTGGCGCAGCCATAGGGGAGATATGTTGTCCCCACAACATATCATATGTCCCCAGCACTTTTTACACTTTGTATATTCAATTTAAATTTCAAATGTGTAATATTATGGTTTTGTTCAGAAATGGAAAAAATGAGAAAGGCCGACACCTTTAATTACAGTTGCATTAACAGCTCAACTCCAATTCATTTATAAATTTCAAATAATCATAACTAACTCTGCTAGGGTATTACATTATAACTATTAACTCCTACGTACATTTTAATCCTTCCCAACCCTGTAGCATATTTCCAAACACCATGGAATGTTTTTGCACGACAATATAAGTCACTTTATAATATAAGGTGTATTTCCATAACCCCACAATTTCGTAATATATTGTTTTGGTAAGAATAACTAAAATAAATTAAATGATAATAAAATGTGTTAATTTCCTGTGTCGAGATAACAACTCGCCTTCGCTTTCAATCTACAAGAAGGTATTTTTAAATGAGACAGGGGGGGGGGGGGGGGGGGAAACTCGACGCAAATCCCATCTTGGCGAATTAATATCCCGCCTCAATGTTAAATTCTCAATTTAGGGAAAGGAGCAGGTTACAGTGGCACGTTATTTTAACCAAAACAATAAACTAAGCACAATAGAACAGGTTACAGTTTTATTTTTGAGAATAATCAGCTGTTATTTGCGTCGAATTTCCCCTGGAGAGGGATGAATCTTTATTGTGTCCAGTTTCCTCCCCTATCTGTTTTAAATAGGTATCTCTTTCGACATTTTTATCTTAGAGGGTTTGTTGGTAACGATGGGGAGATGTCGTTGTTACAGGGAAACTAATTCTTTGTTGAGCAAAATTATATTTGGAATCCATCATCGAGATCTTTCGTTCTCCACCAACGAATCACTTTTAAGGTTGAAGAATAATTGAGTTGTAATTGGTTCAAACGTCAATCTGAAGAAAGCCAGGTTTTCACTTTTCAGTCGAAATTTTATTGTAATTGTATATCTGAAGAATTTGGACTTTTTTAATTTCTCATTAGGCCTACTAAGTATTATATAGCGCTATTTCTATATTTTAAACACTTTTTCAAACGCTTGTAGCTAAAGAAGGAAAGCGAAAATGAAGATTCTGACTCACCTAGTGAGGAGGGAGGTGAAATTATCGATGTTTCAAATTTCATACAATCTCATTAAGATTTGTAGAAAAACATTGTGTGTGGGGGGGTGGGGGGGGGGGGGGGGAGTAATGCAGGACCTAACATAATTTTATCGTCCCCCCCACTTTTTGGAACGTGGCTGCGCCCCTGGGCCGCTTGTTTAACCGTTACCTACTGTAAGAATTGCCTCAGAATGCCAATCAATAGTGTCAAAAGACAAAGAAAAGATAGTTATAATAATAATGATCTTTAATAAATGTAATATTTAATATGAAACTATTATATGGTAGGTAAATAACTCCAACCACCGTCACATCACCGATAATAATGAAATGATATTATTAAAAACAATTTTAACAATTTCCTTAAAAGCCAAGGAAATATTATGCATGCTCAATCCTTATAACCCCACAGTCTCAATGGTACAATTAACCCTTGACCTCTCAGCAGCAAACACCAACTTATGTGACCGAAATGTGTCTGCAATAGGAACCATGGACTTGTCACCATTTGCGATGGCTTTAGTAAATGCGTTTGTCAAAAAAAAGTCAGCACCGTCATGTCCCCATCTCTTTGTTGTAGGAGCTATACGATCATCGTCAACTATTCTTTGTTTCTTCAGAACAAAATCATAGACAGTAATACCCTTTTCTGCAGATCCGTCCCAATTCAACTCACCTCTGGTCCCACAAATCTTTGTACTTCTATGGGTATGTGGAGTGAATGCATTCATTGTCATAGAAACTGTAGTTCCATTCTCGAATTCCATGTTTACCATCTGGTGATCACAAACATCATTGTCACAGGAATAAACACAACGACCGTATGGACCGGTTGATAGGGCTTCTGTGAGGGCAGCCCTGTATCCCTGTGGGTGATCTTCTATATCACAAACCACAGACCTTGGCCATCTAGGATGACTACAATCTCCTTGAAGGTAAATCTTTTGAGCCGAATAGGGACAACCCGCTTCCACTGGGCATTCGAAACACCTGTCCGCAGCTCCTTCTGGTTTCTGGGACTCCTTGAAGTGATATAAACCCCCGAATGATTGAATCTTCGTGCACCTTCTGTCACCCATCCAGTACATGATAAGGTCAATGTCATGGCAACACTTTGCCAAAAGGGAGAAGGTACTTGATTTGATATTTCTCCAGTTTCCTCTTACATAGCTGTGTGCAAAGTGCCAAAAACCAATATTTTCTGTGTGATTTATCGTGACAATGTCACCCAACTCACCACTCTCAATGATTTCTCTGATCTTGAGACATGGAGGATGATACCTAAGAACATGACAAACAGCAACTATTTCATCTCTACCTGAAAACTCTTTGGCCATAATATCACACTCCTCTTCTGATACTGACATCGGTTTCTCCAATAACAAGTGATAGCCCTTCCTAATAAATGCAATGGCTGGTTCCATATGAAGTTTGTCTGGAGTTGTAATTACTGCACAATCAGCCATTTTATCCATTGCAGCTAATTCTCTCCAGTCAGCTACAACTAAGTTGTTTGGTAGACCAAACTTCACACCAACTCTTTCTCGTCTATGTTGCAAAGGATCTGCAACCGCAACTACCTTCATTCGTTTTGGAAAGTTAATAGCAAACTCCCAATATGTTTTTGATCTTTGTCCTGCCCCTACAATGATGGCAGTGACCTGCCTTGATATAGGCCCATCTATATTTGCCCACTGCTCCTCTATGGTGTTGTCAGTGCACTCAGTGGCATGATGATCACCAATATTCAATATATTTACATCCATCGTGAAAGGTAATTTATGTTTTCACAGGAACATATTATCACTTGTATTGAAACATATCACACTAATTAAAATCATTTAAAAAGTACGTAGTAGGTCATTTAAAAGAAGTCATTTAATGGTACTCAGCAAACTTCGCCCGCGACCAATAGTAGACCTAATATATATGTACTGTACAGTACACGTACAGTAGGCATTGGCATATATACAGTACTTTCTAATTTCTATATATTATACTTTCTATACACTGACCAGCGTACTTTGCCAGATGTGCTTCTGTTTGGTTTATAATTATAATATGTGCAATTGTTTTTATTATTGCTCTGGCGACATTAATAACATAACATAACACAATATAACATAACAATCTTCGCCCTCAAAATGAGCAACTATCGCCCGGCGGAAACCTTCGCCCGCAACTCCGAGCATTCTTCGCCCAATAAACAATTATTGTTTTGGTTAGAAAAAGCCGTCTCTGTAACCTGCTCCTTTCCCTCAATTAGTAACACCATCGTTTATTGTTTTGGTTAGAAAAAGCCGTCTCTGTAACCTGCTCCTTTCCCTCAATTTGTCACTAAAATGGTTACTAACACAAACATTATTGGGTGAAGGTTGCTCGCGGGCGAAGATTGCCTTGCGGGCGAAGGTTTCCCACGGGAAAAGGTTGTACGCGGGCGAAGATTGGACGCGGGCGAAGGTTGTACGCGGACGAAGGTACGTGGGCGAAGATTGCACCCAACCCCTAATATGGCGCTAGGCAAAAACTCCCCGCCCCCTTATGGGCAATCTCGCCTGGGGCATCGAAACTACAGTTCTGTATTGTTAATTGATTGATATTTTCCAAATATTGAGCGCAAGTTGGGTAATATCACATTTGAGGCTCAGTGGTAAGAAATTTTTCGGTCTATTCCCCTATGCCCATGGCGAACCACTTATACTTCTGTAGATTTTTACTAATTCCTAAAAATATCCCTAATCCTAAAAAAAATTATAATTCCACAATTCCAAAAATATGCACTGAATAATAATTGCTTAATACTGTAATAATAATTTTCGTAATTGACTTAAAAAGGCCTATAATTATTTATAATTACATTGGGGTCCGACCTATTATATACTGGTATTTGTATACTACAGTACTATCTATATATATAGGGCCTACTAATAT
>JAUCBJ010005486.1:0-64237 GCA_032718475.1 Nemertoderma westbladi
AATTATGACAGTTAACTTTGAAAGTCCTCAGCAAGTCTCTGATCGGATGAGCATAAGCTCAAAGGATGGTATGCTTGAGCATGTGGATGACTTCTGTTACCTGGGATCATGGATCCGGAAGTCAGGTGAGGACCTTCGAATACGTAAGGGAAAGGCATGGGCAGCCTTGAATAGGCTTTCCAGGATTTGGAAGTCACCGAGAATTAATCGGAAACTTAAGGTCCGATTATTTAGAGCAGCAGTAGTTCCAGTACTCCTCTACGGGAGTCCATGCTGGGCTCTAACTGCAGAGGACACCAAATCTCTGGATGGCACATTCACAAGAATGCTACGCCGGGTTCATTGTGTCAAGTACAATGCACACATCTCCAACCAGACACTATATAACATTGGAGGTGTCTCATTGGTTCCCCCAAGCTTGACACTAGAACAAAATCGCCTCCGCTTTGCAGGACATTGCTTTCGCCGTGAGGACCAGCCAGTGCATAATCTTGTACTTTGGCAGCCTCATGGAGTGAATAAGCATGGTGGACAGCCCATGACTTTCTTGAGACGCATCTTAAAGGACACAGGCCTTAAAGGTGCGGATGATCTAGCAAATGTCATGGGTGATAGGGAGTTGTGGCGGTGCAATTTTGTTGACAAGCCGGCACAGCATTCCTAAAAATGCAGCTGCAATGCAGCATGCCGATCCTAGTAGTAGTAGTAGTACCCACACCGGCGAGCCTATCAGCGCCGTCATCATCCAACAATTCTATTAAATTTTCCACAATAAACTCGCGATCTATTTGCAACAAAGTACCAATTATAACAGACTATATAATATCAGGACAAATCGATATCTGCACCATTACCGAGACATGGCTCACTTCAAATGATGATAGCATACGGGCACAATGCCAGATTGGAGGCTTAACTATTCTCGATTGCCCTAGAGTCAGCGGCCGAGGAGGCGGCACTGCAATAATATTTTCCCCTCGTGTTACGGCAACCCTATTAGAGCACGGCACTCGGGACTCATTCGAATACTCGACATGGAGAATATTTAACTCAAAGAAGGTACTATTCATTGTATCTGTCATTTATCGACGCCCATATTCCAAACAGCACCCTGTGACCACGCAACGGTTTTTGGAAGAATTCCCAGACTACATCGAGACACTGCTCTGCATGCTCGAGAAATTGATTATAACGGGTGATTTCAACATACATCTTAATGACGAGTCCGATCCTTGTGCGCTCTCCTTCATCGACTCACTCACTTGTCTCGGACTCTCTCAGCATGTCACCGTCCCCACTCATATCAGTGGAAATACGTTAGATCTCATAATCACTCGCAATAACGATGAAATACCGTTGTCGACTCCGATCTGCGGTGTAAAACTATCAGATCATTACTTTATCAACACCAACATCACCGAGCAACATTAAACTACCCTACTACCTGAAACAATTTCCTACCGTAACCTAAAGCGCATCAATATTCCTGACTTCAAACGAGATTTGGCATCATCATCACTATACAATCTTTCTTCAATTAGCGAATTGAATTGTGACCAACTAGTCGATGAATATAATCGAGTAATGATTTCCACGCTTGAAAAACACTCGCCCTTAATCACGAAGAAAAAATCGTTGTTAAGAACAAACCCGTGGTATAACCCATCTCTCTGCATTCTCAAGAGAAATCGGCGGAATTTAGAACGCAAATGGCGAAAAACACACTCTACTGATGATGCATCGGCGCTCTCAAACGCCCAAAACATTTACTCACGAGCACTCATATCTGCCCAACGGAACTATTACACTTCACTTGTCAATGAGTGCGCAGGCGATCAAAGGAAATTGTTTGCACTCACAAAATCACTGATGATCCCCAAAGTGCAGCCTGTCCTACCTACTCCAAATCCCAACACATCATTACCTGACTCATTCGGTGAGTTTTTCATAGACAAAGTTGAAAAGATCCGACAGCAACTCACCACAATGAGATCAAATATGAATATTACGGCCACAATCACGCAACCTGATGCTAAAACAGGGAGTTCAGCAACGCAACCATTGCAAAAACAAACTATTGACCCTTTCTCCCAATTTCGACCAGTATCACAACCCGAAGTCAAACAACTAATATTAAAGTCAGCAAACAAACAGTGCGACAACGACCCAGTACCAACTTACCTTGTCAAAAAGGCCATCGATCAACTATTGCCTGTCATCACAGAGATAATTAATAAGTCAATCACTACCGGATATTTTCCTGACTTTTGGTCCGAGGTGATAATCTCTCCCCTTATAAAGAAACTGAAGTTAAACTCGATTATCTTCAACAATTATTGGCCGGTAAGCGGGTCAATCTTTCTGTCTAAGACGACCGAGAGAATCGTGCTTTCCCAAATCATGACACACGTATTGGAAATGTTGCCTACAAATATATCATCATATCGGCCTCATCATAGTACCGAGACCACATTAGTACGTGTTCACTCTGACATCCTGTCCGCCATGGACAACCAAAAGGTCACCCTCCTCGTCTTCATCGACCTCAGCGCAGCCTTTGATACTGTGGATAGGGAACTCCTACTTGAAACCCTTCGTACAAAGGTGAACATAACCAATGTCGCGCATGATTGGTTTAAATCATACATAGGTAACAGGCGACAGCGAGTAAAAGTACAAGGATGTTTCTCCCGGACCTTCTGTGTGCTCCACGGATTTCCTCAGGGATCATGTCTCGGCTGTATCCTCTTCATCATCTATATTGCCCAAATCTACATCATCATACAGCGTCATCTACCTGAGGCTCAAGGGTATGCTGACGATGTACAATTATACCTTTCATTTAAGCCAGATTGTCTCACATCCGATGATTCAGGCATCCGCTCTATGGAAAACTGCATCAAAGAACTTAGACAGTGGTTCATCGAAAACTGGCTAAAGATAAATGATGACAAGACCGAACTCATGATAATTGGTACACCGCAGCAACTAGCCAAAGTTAGCAGCACCTCAATCATTGTTGGCGATCATGTAATCGAGTCCTCTGCGAAGGTTCGTAACCTTGGTGCAATTTTTGACGATCATATGTCAATGCAATCTTTTATTTCCACCACAACTAGCAGTGCCTTCTACCATCTCCGTAACAAACATATGATCCGACCATTTCTCTCTCGAAAAAGTACCGAATCCCTTATTCATGCATTCATTTCCAGTAAACTCGATTATTGCAACGCCCTTCTCTATGGCCTTCCAGAAACCAAAATCAAAAAACTTCAACGAATACAAAATACAGCCGCCAGATTGGTCGTGCATGGATCTCGCTATGATCAGATCACACCAATATTGCAATCCCTTCATTGGCTACCCATCCGCTCCCGTATCGAATTTAAAATATGTTTATTGACATTCAAATGCCTCAACAACATCTGTCCAGCTTACCTAATCGACCTTCTCAATCTCTATAGTAACCCACACAACAGCCGATCTTCAAACTCATTGGTCCTACGTGTTCCACCACATAAACACTCAACCCTCGGTGGACGTGCGTTCGCTGTCTCCGCGCCGGCACTTTGGAACAAACTACCACGCGATATCCGACTCTCAGTCAACCTCGACAAATTTAAATGGTTACTCAAAACTCACCTCTATAATCGTGCATTCAACTAAAAACTGTTTTATTCGAACTCACGTATCGTATAACATTATTTTATTTTATTATTTTACAGTACAGTACTCCTGGCCCAAAAATAACTATGGGTCTTTTAAACGACATGTATTTTACTTTTTACTTAAGGAGACTGCTCAGCGCTTAGAATAATTACTTGTTTTTTAAATAAGCGCTTTATAAATATTGAATTATTATTATTATTATTATTAATGTCCTGGAATGTAGAAGGTCTTAAGAAAGTTGATACCTCAATAGATGGCCCCTTTGAAGGAGCTGATATTCTGTTATTGTGTGAAACATTCTGTTACAACGATGTTTCAATTAAGGATTATACTTGGTATAATGTAGCAGCTGAAAAACAGTTACATGGGAGACCAATGCGTGGTCTCACAATTGCAGTTCACAACAGACTGTCTCTGCCACACCACCGTTCCTTTGCGAGTGATTCAGCTATCAGCATCTCATTGCCAGAAATGAATATTGTTCTGTGTTACTACACAGGTACTAAAAAGAAAAAAAAAGTACAAAAAATACTTCTTGAAATAAACGAAATTACTTGCTACCTACGAACTATTAACAATAATCCGTTTCTAGTGGTGGGTGATTTCAATTGCAGACTAGATGGAGTAGGCATTCCGCCAGGTGAACGTCTATGCGATGGACTTCTGGGTATGGACTTATTCTGCCTATCAGACCCCTCCCAGGCCACATATATCTGCTGGAATGGTAGCAGTGTAATAGACCTGGTCTTTGTCAGTCAATCTATACGAAATACCACCTTAATTAGTATTCTTCCAAGCAACAACACTAAGCACCAACGGATCAGTATTAGTCTTGTGAGAAACTACCCACGATCCAAAACCACGTGCCGTAAGGGACATTGATGTTGACAAGTTGGCACTTGTGATCGACAATAATAATTTTACACAAGCTCTTCACACTGGAGTGGATGTTGGATGGATTGATACTGCATAAAGATCTAAAAACTATGAAACATAAACTTAACGATAATCCAACCCCGAATGATTTCCTTACCCAAAGCTACAAAAGGAGCTTAAAGTGACCATATCGGCAAAGAAACGACTACATGAAGCTATCAGGAAGATAAAACTAATACGGCGCTGTGAAGATGATCACAAACAATTTTGGAAACTTCTAAAAGCGAAAAAAGAGTCAACGATTGCTGTCCAAGTATCCCATGAATGCTGGGTCTCACACTTTGAGAATCTCCTGTCTCGTCCTCAAGTGGTCCTGTTACCGCCCATTGCAGAAATTGCGGTGTCTGAACTTGATTGTACTATCACGCATGCAGAAATAACGGAATCAGTTGCAATTCAGAAGAACAACAAAGCAGCTGGTTTAGATGGCATTACTACTGAATCTTTAAAGGCCGGTTTTGGCCATTTACTGGTTCTAACTCTGGAGCCAATTCACTGTCTGTTTTCGAACTGCAACCTGCCCTGCTTCTTGGCTGAAATCATTAATTAATCAATTTCTGAGTTCCATTTATTACTTCCGTTTTCTCACTTCCATTTCTTTTTTCTGACTTCAATTTCTTTTTTCTGACTTCAATTTCTTTTTTCTGAGATCCATTTTCGGACTTCCATTTTCTGGCTTCAATTTCTTTATTCTGACTTCATTTTGGCGGTAACGGCGCCCCATTATTATCCCACTATACAAGGGGAAAGTTGCTAAATCATCCCCTCACTCCTACCGAGTGATTGCCCTGCTTTCTTGCTTGCTAAAAACTTACACTACTATACTCTTTCCTTTACTTTACTCTTTACTTCTTCTATACCTTTCTCTCTCGCTCACGTATGTTCAGCATACTTTCACTATATGGGATACTTGATGAAATCAAGTTGCAGCAATCAGATCAGTATACGATGGTTCGACAACATTTGTGTCTACTGTTGACGGTGACACAGAACCATTTGAAGTGTTATGGGGCGTCCTCCAAGGAGACACACTTGCACCATTCTTGTTCATAATTGTGGTTGACTATATTCTACGCATGTCTTTAGATCATCATAATAATGATGGGGTGATGATAACCAGCCCTCCCAGGGAGAATTTCCACCAAAAAAAAAGGTGAAAAGGTAAACATGGGACATAAAAAAAGGTAAAAAAAAAGGTGGTTAAAAATCAAACCTATACCCAGTATCCATATCCAAACCGTATCCAGAAAACAAATATTACATTTTGAGATAGATGTTATATATCATATTAACAAATCCAATATAATCATTCATTATGTTAACATATCAGTTTATTAGGGCACCTAACTAAACTAATCCTTATCAACTCGTTGCCTTTTCCTGCTGCTCGAAGTAGCCAGCTTCACATCTATATCAGAAAGTTCCTTTGCAATAGAGCACAATACATTTTGATGGTCTTTGAGTTGAGTATCTGCTGACGCACGGGATTTATTCGCAATTGAAGCTCATAATTGTGGTTGACTATATTCTACGCATGTCTTTAGATCATCATAATAATGATGGGGTGATGATAAGATAACTCCACCTACTGGCTCCAGAAGTCGAGGTAATCCTGCCAAGTACCTAACTGATCTAGAGGCTGATGACTTAGGAGTACTCTCAGAATCACAAGAGGGAGCCCAACGGCACCTCAGCTCACTAGAACAGGCTGTTTCTAGTGTTGGTCTTTTTATTAACTCCAAAAAGACCAAAATTTTGACAGTTAACTTTGAAAGTCCTCAGTAAGTCTCTGACCGGATGAGCATACGCTCAAAGGATGGTATGCTTGAGCATGTGGACGACTTCTGTTACCTGGGATCATGAATCCGGAAGTCAGGTGAGGACCTTGGAAAATGTAAGGGAAAGGCATGGGCAGCCTTGAATAGGCTTTCCAGGATTTTTAAGTCACATAGAATTGGTCGGAAAATTAAGGTCCGATTATTTAGAGCAGCAGTAGTTCCAGTACTCCTCTATGGGAGTCCATGCTGGGCTCTAACTGCCGAGGACACCAAATCTCTGGATGGCACATTCACAAGAATGCTACGCCGGGTTCATTGTGTCAAGTTCAATGCACACATCTCCAACCAGACACTACATATCATTGGACGTGTCGCATTGGATTCCCCAAGCTTGACACTAGAACAAAGCCGCCTCCGCTTTGCAGGACATTGCTTTCGCCGTGAGGACCAGCCAGTGCATAATCTTGTGCTTTGGCAGCCTCATGGAGTGAATAAGCATGGTGGATAGCCCATGACTTTCTTGAGACGCATCTTAAAGGAAACTGGCCTTGAAGATGCGGATGATCTAGCAAATGTCATGATGGGTGATAGGGAGTTGTGGCGGCGCGATAGAGAGGCCATTACTTTTAAGAAGGCAGAATAGTACAGTGTGATCGGTAATGGTGGTATGCGGCTAAGGTTTGGAATTTAGTTAGAATTTAGTTGAAAGTTCAACTATTTTTCTTAAAAAAACGCTTTAACTAACTAAATTCGTAGCGACAAATTAACTAAAACTACTTTAACTAAATAACACCAAATGACAACTTAACTAGTTGACCTTTCTAGTTGAACCTAACTAGTTGAACAGCACTGATTTTGTCGACAGGCCAGCACATCATTATTTAAAATGCAGCTGCAATGCATCTGCCCGATTGCCCTGCTCTCTTGCTTGCTAAAAACTTCCACTACTATTCTCTTTACTAGACTAGGCTGAGACGCATAATATTCTACCGGTTCAGCAGTATAGTTTCAGAAAAAGAAGATCTACTCTGATGGATGGCAGTGTGTTCCCTCTATAAACGGATCAACTCTGCCCTAGCTTCCCGTGGAGGTCGCTTATATGTAGTATTTGTAGACTTCACCAAGGCCTTCGATTCGGTCGACAGGGTAAAACTCTGCTCTTTCCGGCCTTTTAGGCACCTTCCAGCCCCATCCAACAGATGGTAGGGTTGATACAGGGTGACAAATTATCACCACTTTTATGTAGCCTGTTTATAGCTGACCTGCCCGCCGCCTATGTAGTGTAACCATTGGTATTGTCATTCTCCAGTACGCCGATGACCTTGCTATCTGTGGGTCTTCACTACAAATGGTACAGTCTGCCCTTGATGAGCTCCATGTTTATTGTCGCTCAACAATCTCAAAATGAACCTCTCAAAAACGAAAACGGTGAAATTTCGTCGGGGGGGGGGGGGGGGGGGGGGGGTAGGCTAGCTCAGTCAGACATACTTTTATATAATGGCTGCCGCCGTTTAGAATTTGTGAATAAATTTAATTACCTCGGGGTGGTTTTCTCCACACGGAATGGAGAGTCGGGTCATTACAACCACCTCTACCTACTATGGGGCTTCTTGTCGGAGCTTGGCTACAAAAGTAGACCTTTCTGCAGTTTCACTCGACACTGCAAACAAACTTTGGGCTCTGGTCGTGTTTCCTGCCGTAACATACGGCTGCGTTGTATTTGAGGACTCACCCTCTAAGCACAATCTTCTTAAATTAAAGCACGTCATTAAAACTCGTGGCCTCCTTTATAGACTCTGGAGCGGAATCAGAAAGTTTAGCTCCACTTTTCGAATCTTGTCTGCAGTAGATAACCCCGCTCTCGTTCTCATTGGGTAAACCTTCTTGAAACCGCCGCCGAATAGCGGCACAATATATCTCGAACGCGACCACCACAAGGTCTGTGCGAGTCAAAACTGGTGGAGAACATCCGATTGAGCATGCGGCTCATTGTAAGGCACTGAACGAACTCATAAAGAGGCTGAAATCCAGGCCAATAACAACCCTCTCGCCGTGCTTCTCTACTTGGCGAAAATATAAGCAGCTCACACGACATTGATTGAACGATCATTTTAATTCGATTCTTAAAATACTAATAATTATCTTTTTGTTTTATATGTTTTAACATCCATAGATTGTATAAATTATTAAGTAATTCAAACAGGACATAGAATGATCCAACTCTATAGCAAATGGAGCGGAAATATTTGCTATACAGTTGGGTCATCCTATGTCCTGTTTAAATACTGAATAATTAATATCTTTTAATGTATATATTTTAATATAAATTTTTTTTTTCTATACACCTCCGGTCGAGGTAAATCTATATTAACAATAATTATTGGTATTGGATTTCTAATTTTTAACACCAAATGTTTTGGTAAATAAAGTCTCTATCATCATAATTGTTAATGGTAATCGTTTACTTTACTAGGAGTAGTCGGTGTTAATTAATCGACTTACTATGCATTATGGGTTTTCCGTTTTTGAACCACTCGACAACTAGACTGGGATCGTCCGCGGGTTGAACTCGAGTCTCGAAGTGAACCAAATCGTTCTCCTTGACGGACCCCGGCGGCACCAGTCGTCGCTCGAACGCCGGCACACGGTACCTCTTCCCGTCGCAAGAGGCGCCCCCAGTGTCCTCGTCCTCAGAGTCAGACAGTCGCTTTACGTAACTCGGTATCGGAGACGGGGCCGGTGGGGCTAAACGTCTGGTAAACAATTAACAGTCACTTATTATTAGTAATATTATTATTATTAATAGTAATCTTTGGATATTGTTGATAAACACGTTTGTGGAACCTTCGCACAGAACTAAGCAAGAGTATTAAACCGGTACCAATATTTTAACCGTGGCTTAGTCTCCCTTTAGCGGGAGACTGGGGAAATGCAGAGTTCTCTCACGCAAACTCTATTTATATATTATGTTATGATAATGTTCTCCATAGCTAAAAATATCAACCGAACCTATTGGGGCTCGAACCCGGTACCTAGGTTTCAAACTTCCGGTCTTCATCAGCCGGGTGAGTGTCCAAAGACCACTGAGCTACCAGGACGGATGAAGATTTATATTATATATTAATTAATTGTATATGTATATTAATATAAATAATATATATTAATTAATTGGATAAATTGGATATGTATATTAATATAAATAATATATATATAATTCGCCGTCACCCCACCCCACAACAATTCATTTATTATTAATTAAAAGAATGGCCGGCATACGGGGTTACAGTGGTTTCTACAACGCTGTATAATAGTTATTCTTTGAGGCATGGTTGCCATTTCTGGCAGAGCACGGGAATAACGTTGTACTTTCCTATGAGTGATGTAAAAAGGCCTAAAAATTATAAAAGAAAAAAGTACTATTAGATAAAATACTATAACATATATTTATTCGCAGTCACCCACCCCACAACAAATCATTTATAATTAATTAACACGCATGGCCGGCATACGGGGTTACAGTGGTTTCTACAACACTTTATAATAGTTATTCTTTGAGGCATGGTTGCCATTTCTGGCAGAGCACGGGAATAACGTTGTACTTTCCTATGAGTGATGTAAAAAGGCCTAAAAATTATAAAAGAAAAAAGTACTATTAGATAAAATACTATAACATATATTTATTCGCAGTCACCCACCCCACAACAAATCATTTATAATTAATTAACACGCATGGCCGGCATACGGGGTTACAGTGGTTTCTACAACACTGTATAATAGTTATTCTTTGAGGCATGGTTGCCATTTCTGGCAGAGCACGGGAATAACGTTTTACCTTGAGTGTCTGTAAAAGGCCAAAATATGATAGCCCACTCCATAGTGAATAAATCTTCACCGTCCTAATAGCTTAGGACACACATCCGGCTGATGATAACCGGAAGTTTGAAGCGTATGGACCGGGTTCGAGCCCCAATCGCGTCGGTTGATATTTTTCGCTATGGAGAACATAATCATAAAATAATATATATTTAATTCGCCGTCACACCACCCCACAACAATTTATTTATTTTTAACGAACTCTATTTAAGTACTTTGACAGACAATCTATGTACATGTGTAGCAAGTTTGGTTTAATTTCATCAAAGAATAGGGATGTGAGTCAGCAAATGTAAGGAAATTTCCTAAACATTTTTGCGGAAATTTCCTGTTTTTTTAATTATTATTATATAAAGTTTACTTGTAATAGTAAATATTTACAGAAATATCCTCATATTAATTGCAGGAAATAGTAATAATAAAATTTGAACAAAGTTGTGATTGTGACTTTGTGTTTTGTCAAATTCATTATTAATTAGATATTTTATATTGAACGCAATTTCGGAAATTAATACATTTTCAATTTTAACTCTTTTACAATAATTTAATACCTCCTGCTATTTTGCCAGTTTATATACATTCTGAAAACACAAGGCTTGCCAGCAAGAGCTGGCAATAATGGACGGATCCATTGTTACCAATATTGTTGTAATAAATATGCAAGGCAGCCTAATAACGAAAAACGAAACATTGGGCAAAGTACACAATGTAGTAAATATTGTATATTAAAAAAAACGCGAAGTAGGAAATGTATCTTCTCCTACAATTTTAAACGAAATAAAGTGAAATTTCGCAGAAAGCATGTCCAATAGGTGCTCCCTATGGGCTGTCGACAGAATTTTGATTGTGTGAATTCTACGATTATGATCGGTCATTCTAGAATAAATTTCACTGTAGCTAGGCAACCAACAGGTCCCTCGCAACCAAAACCTTGCATACACAACTAGGTCCGATAATGAACCTATCATCAAAGTTTCATCCAATCCCATCAACATTAAGTGCAAGAAGTTGTGTGTACAAACAAACACACGAACAAACAAACACGCGTGAGAAATAAGGATATCCAGTTCTGCTGGATCCGTCCAACATCCAGTTCGGCTGGATCCGTCCAACAAGTAGAGAAAAAAAAACACTAGAAACAAGTGAATCCTGCTTAGTTGTGTTGGGGTGGTTCGTTGTCTTGACTCTTGTGGTCGTAACTACTGGTGAGGTATTTATTAGCCCTCAAACATTAGGAGACAGACAGACCAACCGACAGACAACGGTTGAATAAGTGGTATCCGTATGTTTACTTCGTGGCTCGCCTCACATTTCCTCACAAGCCTACAACCACGCGCCATTGCGTATCCCTTCCTACTTTGTGGCTCGCCCCACAAGCCTACAACCACGCGCCATCGCGTATCCCTTCCTACTTCGTGGCTCGCCTCACATTCCTCACAAGCCTACAACCACGCGCCATCGCGTATCCCTTCCTACTTCGTGGCTCGCCTCACATTCCTCACAAGCCTACAACCACGCGCCTTCGCGTATCCCTTCCTACTTCGTGGCTCGCCTCACATTCCCCACAAGCCTACAACCACGCGCCATCGCGTATCCCTTCCTACTTCGTGGCTCGCCTCATATTCCTCACAAGCCTACAACCACGCGCCATCGCGTATCCCTTCCTACTTCGTGGCTCGCCTCACATTCCTCACAAGCCTACAACCACGCGCCTTCGCGTATCCCTTCCTACTTCGTGGCTCGCCTCACATTCCCCACAAGCCTACAACCACGCGCCATCGCGTATCCCTTCCTACTTCGTGGCTCGCCTCACATTCCTCACAAGCCTACAACCACGCGCCATCGCGTATCCCTTCCTACTTCGTGGCTCGCCTCACATTCCTCACAAGCCTACAACCACGCGCCTTCGCGTATCCCTTCCTACTTCGTGGCTCGCCTCACATTCCTCACAAGCCTACAACCACGCGCCATCGCGTATCCCTTCCTACTTCGTGGCTCGCCTCACATTCCTCACAAGCCTACAACCACGCGCCTTCGCGTATCCCTTCCTACTTCGTGGCTCGCCTCACATTCCCCACAAGCCTACAACCACGCGCCATCGCGTATCCCTTCCTACTTCGTGGCTCGCCTCACATTCCTCACAAGCCTACAACCACGCGCCATCGCGTATCCCTTCCTACTTCGTGGCTCGCCTCACATTCCTCACAAGCCTACAACCACGCGCCATCGCGTATATCCCTTCCTACTTTGTGGCTCGCCCCACAAGCCTACAACCACGCGCCATCGCGTATCCCTTCCTACTTCGTGGCTCGCCTCACATTCCTCACAAGCCTACAACCACGCGCCATCGCGTATCCCTTCCTACTTCGTGGCTCGCCTCACATTCCCCACAAACCTACAACCACGCGCCATCGCGTATATCCCTTCCTACTTCGTGGCTCGCCTCACATTTCCTCACAAGCCTACAACCACGCGCCATCGCGTATCCCTTCCTACTTCGTGGCTCGCCTCACATTTCCTCACAAGCCTACAACCACGCGCCATCGCGTATCCCTTCCTACTTCGTGGCTCGCCTCACATTCCTCTCAAGCCTACAACCACGCGCCATCGCGTATCCCTTCCTACTTCGTGGCTCGCCTCACATTTCCTCACAAGCCTACAACCACGCGCCATCGCGTATCCCTTCCTACTTCGTGGCTCGCCTCACATTCCTCTCAAGCCTACAACCACGCGCCATCGCGTATCCCTTCCTACTTCGTGGCTCGCCTCACATTCCTCACAAGCCTACAACCACGCGCCATCGCGTATATCCCTTCCTACTTTGTGGCTCGCCCCACAAGCCTACAACCACGCGCCATCGCGTATCCCTTCCTACTTCGTGGCTCGCCTCACATTCCTCACAAGCCTACAACCACGCGCCATCGCGTATCCCTTCCTACTTCGTGGCTCGCCTCACATTCCCCACAAACCTACAACCACGCGCCATCGCGTATATCCCTTCCTACTTCGTGGCTCGCCTCACATTTCCTCACAAGCCTACAACCACGCGCCATCGCGTATCCCTTCCTACTTCGTGGCTCGCCTCACATTTCCTCACAAGCCTACAACCACGCGCCATCGCGTATCCCTTCCTACTTCGTGGCTCGCCTCACATTCCTCTCAAGCCTACAACCACGCGCCATCGCGTATCCCTTCCTACTTCGTGGCTCGCCTCACATTTCCTCACAAGCCTACAACCACGCGCCATCGCGTATCCCTTCCTACTTCGTGGCTCGCCTCACATTCCTCTCAAGCCTACAACCACGCGCCATCGCGTATCCCTTCCTACTTCGTGGCTCGCCTCACATTCCTCACAAGCCTACAACCACGCGCCATCGCGTATCCCTTCCTACTTCGTGGCTCGCCTCACATTCCTCTCAAGCCTACAACCACGCGCCATCGCGTATCCCTTCCTACTTCGTGGCTCGCCTCACATTCGGAGCCCTCCCAGCCAAAAAAATCGAGAAAAAAAAGGAAAAAAGGATTTAATATTTTCAAAAAAAAGGAAAAAAAGGATAGGATGCAGTTAAAAAAAAAGGAAAAAAAGATAAGATGCAGTTCAAAAAAAAAAGGAAAAAAAGGATCGGATACAGTTCAAAAAAAAGGGGAAAACTGAATAGATATTATCTTTACAAAAGTAATAGTAAACATTGTGTCTTTACAGCATTAGTGCTGTTTCTTGATTCTATCTCATTAACCTTACTGTATATACTATGAAGAATCCCATAAAGAAACGTCCTGTTTTAAATGACAGGAAGATATCAAAGAAAGTTAAAAAATATAAACACGCAGGAAAGAGAACAAAGATCAATGGTAATATAGTTAATATTAATTATAGTTAATATATCTATATTACTATTATTATACAGATATTTTCACCTTTTTTGCCTAGTTATCAGAGATGGTCGAGCTCCGCCGATTGATGGTCATTGATATAGGTTTATCAAATGATTGTAAATATAACTTAAGTTTGAAAGTGATATAAAAACTTTGGCACGGATTTCCGGTCGTGGCTACATTTATATAAATAACAAAAGTGCTTTTAGACGCAATCAAAATTCAACCATATCCAGGGGAAAATGGACGCAAATAACAGCCGATTGCGAGCAAAAATGAAACTGTAACAGTGTTATAGGCTTTCATTTATTGTTTTGGTTAGAATAGACTGCCACTGCAACCTGTTCCTTTCCCTAAATTTAAATCATCATTGTTGATTCACCAAGGCGGTTTTGCGTCAATTATAATAAATCACACTCTAAAAATGTAGCTGCGGAGAGAACTTTAATATACATATTTTCTGAGACAGAGACAGCCTCTGTCTCAGAAATAAATATATTAAAGTTCTCTCCACAGCTACATTTTTATGGTAGCTTAGCTTGTGATTTTTGTCAAAAAAATATCTAATCAAAATATAATAGGCATATGCCCGTCAATCTCTGTTATAACCTTGTCAATATCAGCAGCAAGCTGAAATTTCAGTTTATCTGCCAATGATTGCTGGGATCAAATGGTTTCCATTGGTACCGGTACCGTTACTGCGTTAAGTATGATTGCAGGAAAATAACTTGTCCTGTACATTGTTATATTAGTTTACTACCAAGCCAAGGACAACTATATTGATAGTATATAGTAAGTACTGAAATCGTCATATATGGAGCTACAGTCAGACAGTGGTACAGTACCGGTAATTGATTAAACTGCACGACCTGTCCATCTGTCTCCTGCTGCCTTGTACTGAATAGATGTTACAACTTACAGCAGGCTATTTTCTGAACTAAAAAAAAGGAAAAAAAGGTGTGAAAATGGACAAAATAAAAGGAAAAAAGGGAAAATTCTAAAAAAAAAGGAAAAAAAGGAAACGTTCTAAAAAAAAAGGAAAAAAAAGGAAAAAAGGAAACTCTGGGAGGCCTGGATTCGGGATTCCCCACAAGCCTACAACCACGCGCCATCGCGTATATCCCTTCCTACTTCGTGGCTCGCCTCACATTCCTCACAAGCCTACAACCACGCGCCATCGCGTATATCCCTTCCTACTTTGTGGCTCGCCCCACAAGCCTACAACCACGCGCCATCGCGTATCCCTTCCTACTTCGTGGCTCGCCTCACATTCCTCACAAGCCTACAACCACGCGCCATCGCGTATCCCTTCCTACTTCGTGGCTCGCCTCACATTCCTAACAAGCCTACAACCACGCGCCATCGCGTATCCCTTCCTACTTTGTGGCTCGCCCCACAAGCCTACAACCACGCGCCATCGCGTATCCCTTCCTACTTCGTGGCTCGCTTCACATTCCTCACAAGCCTACAACCACGCGCCATCGCGTATCCCTTCCTACTTCGTGGCTCGCCTCACATTTCCTCACAAGCCTACAACCACGCGCCATCGCGTATATCCCTTCCTACTTCGTGGTTCGCCTCACATTCCTCACAAGCCTACAACCACGCGCCATCGCGTATATCCCTTCCTACTTCGTGGTTCGCCTCACATTCCTCACAAGCCTACAACCATGCGCCATCGCGTATATCCCTTCCTACTTCGTGGTTCGCCTCACATTCCTCACAAGCCTACAACCACGCGCCATCGCGTATATCCCTTCCTACTTCGTGGCTCGCCTCACATTCCTCACAAGCCTACAACCACGCGCCATCGCGTATCCCTTCCTACTTCGTGGCTCGCCTCACATTCCTCACAAGCCTACAACCACGCGCCATCGCGTATCCCTTCCCTTTCAACTAATTAATATACCAACCCTAAATAAATTAATTAAATCCAAAACCGGCATAATTCTTGCCAACAAAATATTGGTGAATAAATCATAGGTAATCAAGGTGTGTGGTAAATCTAAATATTATAGCCATTGTTCGTAAACTGGGGTTGCTAGGTGATACAAAACGCTAAATCTTATCATTTAATCTCATAGGTTCCCGTTATTATGATATGGTTCTCCCCTCCTCCCTAGTAAAGGTTAATTTGCTAAAACTTTTCGCCGCGTACATTAAAATATGGATTAATTATTATTATTTCTGATATTTAAAATATTTGAAACACTTGGTTAAAAATATTATATAAGTGTGTCTTACATTATGCAGTATGTCAGCGTAACGTTTAAATACAAACAAAGTTGTAAATATTATACTGTAAAATAACAAATTCAAGGCGATGTCAGAAGCAGCATTAAACTCTATTGATATGGAGGGGAGATCAGGCCGATTATCACCAATACAATCAGCCGATTCCAGCGCAGTGGCCTCACCCAGAACCCCAGACACGCGAACCCCAGACAGCAAAACTCCAGACCCACAAACCCCAGACACCCACGCGTCCACAACACCAGACTCACAGCGGAAACTTGGTTCACCGCCAATATTACCGCCGATATCCCAGACAAGTGGAGCCGAGAACGAACCTTGTCACATCGAAACGCAAACTGAAATATCATGGTTGCTAAGCGATTACCTAAACAGTGATGAACTTATTGCGATCGGTGAAACAGAAAAAGAGTTGGACAAGGAGAATGAGAAAGCGGGTAAAGATTTTGGTGTTACATTTAATCTCCCAGAGGACGAAACGGATGTCTCTGATGAAGTTATAGAGAGTGTGGCAGAAATTGTGGAAAGCGAGACAGGGTTTGTAGATGATGACACAGAGACTACAGTGAGTAGGATTAGTACAGGGGCGTTGCTAAGCGAGCAAACTGACGTCACAGACGAGGTGCCGAGGATGGATCGATTGGGCCCGCCGCGGGTGGTCGGAGTGCAAAGGGAAAGCGAGTTACAAGGGATCGAACCTTCGGCATTGCCTGACGATGATGCGCTGCTCCTACAGGGGTTGTTCGTGGGTCGTTGCGAATTCTGTCGCAGAGAAATAAAACCCTTTCCGAGTCTAGAGGAACAAGTGCGGAAACCCCCGCACTCCATCTACTGTTGCGACGATTATGAGAAGTTTATGGAGGTGGCATTGTCCCGGGGGAACGGGGTCGGTCCCTCGTGGGATATGGACGTGGGGGACGCGGTGTCCCAACTCATCGATATATCGCCGCATCCGCCGTACGGGAGTCGCGTGTCGCGACGCGCCGCCAAGGAGAAAGCGGCGCAACGGATGCGACAACGGGAGCTGCAACGCCAGCGACGGTTGCTGCAGCAACAACAGCAGGAAGAGGAGGCGGGAACGGCCGCTGCGGAGAAGTTTAAACAGTCGGGAGGCGGCGGGGGTGGCGAGGGGGGAGGAGGGGCGGAAGCGAAGGCGTTGACGACGATAAACTTTAGTTTAGCGAGTAAGCGATGCGAGGATTGCGGTTGGTTCACAAGACCACCCACACCACCAATAGAAGACGAAGATGAAATCGAAATAGTTAGTCCGCCAGTCGTTAAGATAGGCGACGTAACGGGGAGGAATTTGCTCGTTAAGTTTTATCCTAATGGAAGTAAATTTCTAACTCTGTTTCCTGACGGCAGTGGGACTGTATTGTACCCGAGCGGTCGACCGGCTGTCGTTGTTTCCACGGTTCAACTCGGATGTCTGAGTTTCTTCGCGTTCTCAGATGCCACGACCGACGCAAACGGGCAGACCCGCGAACCCAAGCTGCTCGCTGTTGCTGATCCGGAGGGGCGGGGCGCATGCAACACAGAGAACGGTCGTCTAGCGATGTGGTACGACCACCGGGGTGGTAACATATTCAACGCGAGGGGCGTTAAGCGTAAGCGTTGGTTGTGGGGCGAGTTTGTGTCGCCCCACACCCACGCGCCACCTCTACAACCCATCGTTTTGTGGCTGAGTCGGAATTTCTGCATCCGAGTCGCCGATCAGCAGCACATAACGATGCAGTTCTCGTGCGATCGCCGCACTGTGCGGTTCAACGTTGGAGTCGGAGTCAAGGTGACAGCGGAGGCGACGCGGCACGATTACGCGACGCGAGAACTCGAGGCGTTCAGGGCGCGTACCGGGGTGCTGATTCACCGACTCCGCGAGTCCATACAGTACCCCCACGCTGTTCCGGGACGGATGCCGTTGCCGGGGTATCTATCGCGAAAAGTCAAGACGAGCGTCTCTTTCTCGAAAAAAGATTCGCCGAGATTTACAGCAGTCGCCCATTAAATGTATTTGGGCTCAATCATGGCCAACTAAAAGATATAAAACAATTTTAAAAGATAAAAGACCTTTTCGTAGGCTATGGATCCATAAAACTAGAATGTATAATTGAAATTAATACTCCAACAAGTCTAGTTACCGGTACAGCAACTTCAGTCGTGAAGTACAGTATGCTTACAATTAAACTGAAAGTAAATAGTCAGCTAAAACGTGTAAATAAATTAGCGGTAAAAAATATGTTAGTAGTTGTATTTGTTTTATAATAAATCTCATATTATTTGGGTAAGGAGATACCACAGGCATATCAGCCCAAATAAAAATTATAGAAAATGAAATACAATACATTTTATACAGTATAAAATGATAAAAATTTTAATAACTTATAAAAAGGTCTCAGGCTGTGACACATACACATCGCTCGAATTAAGATAAAAAGTTTTATTAGCCGGTAAAAAAAAGTGGCAATTGAACATGTGTCGTCTGGCAGGTTTGTGGTACTGTATATATGCAGTAGATTAACTAAGTTTACAACCAGTTTCAGTGACAAACTAAACGAGCGATTCATATCAGTAAAAGTGAATGCCTGGACCCGGATTCGAGCCGGGGTTTTTGCGGCCACAACGCAAAGTACTAACCACTATACTATCCAGGCGACTGGTACACAAGAAACTAATAATTATTACTATATAGTATAATTCATTATCAATAAGTACATTAAGTGGCTCCAACCGGAAATAAAGAAACAGAAAAAATAAGAAACTGAGTGCTGCAAAGTCCTATGATACTAGCAGCCATTAATTACTTTGTTTACACAAGGAATACGGCCTGGTTTAATGTGGCGATCTAACATATGACTAAATAATTCTTGAAAGTAATTTTTAAATTTTTTATTGACGCCCTCTAGCAGCCGGTACAGAAAGTATTATTTCCAAAAAACGCTACTACAGCACTGTAGTCATGGAGTTTTAATCCAAATATAATGAAATTTACTTTATTGAACACATTTTATTGAATGTATTTGGCAGTCCGTCAACTAGGACTATGTAACGCTGTTTTCAACAAAAAATTGGAAAAATTATTTAAAACACGGCGGTGGAGTAATAATTTTAAAATTGAAAATGTCATTCCGAGATAATAGTAGGCCTATTTAAAGATTAAAACTTCCCGCGCAAAACTGTCTGCTTGTGGTCAGTCAATATGTAAGAATGTTTGGTTTAATAATGTTTGACACTAAGGAACCACACCATCTCGGTAAAAATCTCATTACAGGGGTTTTGATGGTCGGTGATTTCATTTTTGAAAGCAGTTTTAATGTGTATTACTGTGTAGAATTAAATCTGTCTGTCTGCCTGTTTGCCTGTGAATATATCAAAACATTATAATCACACCATGGAGCTACAATTATCGCGGTAGGGGGTTTTGTGGTCTGTCATTTCATTTCTAATGTCGGTTTCCAAGTTTCGCGGATTTCTGACTGGCATTTAGTCTGTCTGTCTGTCTGTCAAAATTTAATAAAGCATAACGTGTACTGTAGTTAAATTTTCATTATGGGGGTTTTCATGGATTGTGATTCCATTTTCTGCATGTCGGTCTGTCTGTTTGTTTGCCATCAGTTTGACGGTGAGATTGAGATGAAAAAACAGCTATAACTAATGTATAGAACAAAAAGAGATCTAAAAGAGATTCCAGAATAAACACATCGCTCGAAATTGGATAAACAGATTTATCCGCCGGTAAATATAAATGTCAATCGGACGAATTAGGTGACGGCGGTTTGGTTGTGGTATAGGCCCTCCTATGGATTGACAAAGTATATCGCCAATTTCATTGACAAACAAACCGCGCGATTCATATCAGTAAAAGAGAATGCCTGGACCCGGATTCGAGCCGGGGTTTTTGCGGCCACAACGCAAAGTACTAACCACTATACTATCCAGGCGAATGGTACCTAACAACAACTAATAATTATTACCGTTGATTATGTACGGTGCTCTGGTCGTAGAGGTTCGGTTGGCGGGGAGAGCACGTAAGTCCAGGTGAGCATTACCGTAGGGGTATAATTAGTGGACCGTTTGTCGTCGTCGATTGAAATGTTTGATCGCTAGTGAGTCGGTCAATCATGGATGAAATGGAACCAAACTTGGTACACATGTAGTCTATAAAAGTTTACATATCCTACACACATGCAGACTTCTATAGTTCATTTGAAGACCGATAGGGGGCGAATGTCTAGGTCCACTATAATTGTCCACTACGCAAAAGATCATTTGGACTATACTTCGATGTTCAACTTAAACAGCAAAAAAACCTTGTACTGTATAACAACCTCGGCCTCGGTAGTTATTAGATTTATTTTGCTTCAGGTCAATATTCGGCTTATCTCCCACATGTACAATATTGTAATTGTAAATAAACACTTTGATAAAATAGAATGCAGTTTCTGAATGATCAGAAACTGGATGTGGGTCAAAATCACTAAAAGTGGCCAACATTAGGTTTGAATTTTCGTCTAAAATTTTTTGCTTCAAAACCTATAAATATATATCATTCGAAAGCTCTTTTTAAGGGGAATTTGAAGAGCACGATGAACAGCTATTAAATTTTACTTAATTAGCTCTATTTGGGTTTTAAGTTAAGCCCCCCCCCCCCCCCCCCCCCCCCCCCCCCCCCCCTTTCGTATAGTACAGTATAGAGTCTGTAATGAGGGGACGCATTACAGGGGAACATTTCCTGCTTATTTTTTTTATCTCTTATTTCAATAAACTTCTACATATTTTAAATTATAATGTTTGGGTAAATTGAAAAGCCCGCGAAATTTCATTTTCAAAAATACGAGCCAAATAAGACTTATGTAACTTGGAAATAATTTATTGACCTTGAAGTGGCATTACAGGGAGGGGGGTGGGGACAAAGCAAGCAAAACACCCCAACTTCATAATTTTAAACACTATATGAATATTCTCACATGCCATTGATTGGTTGAAATTTGGTCAGCGAACATGGGAAAGATGGTTCCTACATATGATAGCCAGATTTTTATGATTGGAGCTGTACATCATAGTTAACCAGGGTCCATTACAGGGGGGAGGGGTACACAAAACCAATAAAATTGTCTAATGCGTATTCTTACTGTCAGACGTACCTTAGATACATTGGACAACAATAAATAATATATTAGCTTCTGCAGAATTTTACGCTCTTTCAAATGGTATATAGATATCAACATATCTGGTTCGTTAACATTATAAAATTTAAATGCCTGTAACTTAGTTTGAGTGTCTAAACTGATAAATCTATGTTTTTTTCGAATTCGCGCAGATATTCTGAAAAATTAATACAAGGTAGCGTTGCAAAATAACGGTGACCTATAACACCAAAAAATGTTAAGATATAAATTATTGGAAATGATCGAGGAAGTCAAAAGTTACGGTGTCCACATACAGTAATGTTTTTGTGTAATTTTGGCCACTTTTAGTGATTTTGACCCATATATCAAAAATGTGCCTGGACCCGGATTCGAGCCGGGGTTTTTGCGGCCACAACGCAAAGTACTAACCACTATACTATCCAGGCGTTAGATACTGGTACATAAGAAACACCGATTATTACTGTGTAAGCTACAATAATATGTTGGCTATTAAATTTATGAAACTGTCAGAGACAACAGTGAGAACTTTACAAGTGACAACAGAAAGAGGTGGAGTGGATACAGTGGAAAATAGTAAATAAACTTATTCTATTTTTATTCTATATTATTTGAATCTCTTGATTCAAATCAACATACTGTAACGTTTCACTTTATGAAACATTGAAATTTGAAACAGTAAAATTGTGATGACCAATATTAAATTCATAGAAATATTAAACTATAGAGACTAAACTTAGATAACTAAGTTACTAAAAACATAATATAGTTTATAGAAAAAATATTAAACTTAACAAATTATTATTAAATGAACATTAAAAATGTAGTAAATTACGCATCAAGTTTAGTAAGCAAGCATGCAAGCAAGCTTCATTTTACTTAATGTTTTCACTCGTCACTGTATACATTTTGTGTACAGTATACATTATACCATCATGGAGAGAACAATATCATAAAAAAAAATACATGACATAAACTTGCTCTTCTCAGCGCTTACGTTGTAAAATCACTAGACCTACATTCCAAAGTTATGCAAATAAGGCTACTTACTTCCCCCATCCTATGTAGGCCTACAGATATGTCCATCCATATCATAGGCCTACTGTCTACGTCCCCGTATCCTATAGTAAATAATAATAATATAGCAATAGGACGATGAATGTATATAAACTCACCCCGATGTGCGAGGATGAATCTCTATTTGGTAGGAATCCCTTTCTCCCGAACTGTAAGAGGGTTGGTTGGAGTGCTCGATGCTAACTCTTACACTGGCGGTGTCGGTACCGGCGGCATTCTGGATGACAACCGAATACCAACCGGATGCGGAAGTGTCTGGTCGATCAATAAACCTTCGGAAAATAAACGTGATATTCTCGAGAAAATAAACAATAAACATATTAAAAATGTAGTTAAAACTTTTAACACATTTATTTATAAAATAAATTTATTAGAGAAAAAATAAGGAGTATCAATACATGGTAAAAATGTTTATAAATTACAGTAATAGGGTAAAATATATATTAAATTTGCCTACAATTATTGAATTATTCATTCTGTAAACATATAGTGTTCCAAAAAGGGTCATCCGTTTCGTTTTTGAATAACCATGGTTGTCGTAATCTATTGCATAATTCCCGTGGCATATAAACCAAACGTGTCAGCGGCAGCACAATAATACTGTTCATTGCTTTTCAACGACTGTATCAGAATTTCTCATGATTTGTTAAAAAAAAGTTGTCGTACAAGACGATCTAATAAACGCGAATGGACATGAAAGCGCTGGATTCTAGATAACTTTGTGACCAGTTGTAGTACAAGGACCACCATATACTGTACTACAGTACAATACGTACTATACTTGGGGGGGGGGGGGGGGGGGGGGGGGGGGACGCGGGCAAACTCCATCTCTGTTTGGTGTATTTGTTATTATACAGGGAAAGCATAGATTATGGGCAAAAATGTAACCGATTGGCTTCAATTATTATTTTTCTTAGAATAACGTGGCTCTGTAACACCTTTCCCGTAATTTATAATTAACAATGTTGATTCGAGGATTATAGATATCGCATTTCGCCGGGATGGGATTAGCAAAAAGCCTGCCCCCATCCCCCCCCCACCCCCTGTTTTCCCTCTGTTAGACATTAACTCTTTATACATAATGACACTAACAGAGTGTAACGACCATTACTATCTTCCGTTCTCGCAGAGTTCGGGAGTTTTCGCTTGTTGTCTTTCAACCACGTGACTCTTGGGGGCGGGGTACCTCGAACTACACAACTCAACTGGATCGGTTGCCCCTCGTTACTGGTGACGTTCTCGGGTACCTCAATAAACTCGGGTCTGGTCGCCGCACTTTTAGCTGAAATAATAAAGAATTAAATTAGGCCGATAAATTGATATTAAAAAAAAATAATAAACGAATTGCAGTAAAGGAAAGGGGCGAGCCACGTGGTATAAAGCGTAGTATTCGGTGTACATTAGTGTTGCAGCGGGATCCCGATCCCGAAAGTCGGGATCCCGATGGAAAAATATCGGGATTTTTCGGGATTAACAATTTTCGGAATTTTATATCTGAATTTACTGTAGGCCTATATGCCCTGCAGCTTAAAATCTGTAAAATTTTTGCCAATAACAAAATAAAACATTTTTGGAGGACTTTCATTGGATGATTGATAGGGATGTGAGTCAGGTAATGTATGGGAATATCCTAGATATTTTTCCGGAAATTTCCTATTTATTTAATTTATTATATAAAGGTTACTAAGGATAGTTTCAATAGTAGGTCTACAGTAGGCCTAAATATTTACAGAAATATCCTCATATTAATTACATAAAATAGTTATAATAAGATATGAATTAAAAAAAAGATTATGACTTTGTGTTTTGTCAATTTCATAATTAACTATATATATGTTATATATTGATCGCAATTTCGGACATTTTTAATTTTAAATCTTTCACAATTTTACCTTCTGCTATTTTGTCAGTTTATACACATTCTGAATCTCAAAACACATAGGAAAACACAATTAGAGTAAACATTGGAAACAAGTGATTCCTGTTTGGTTGTGTTGGGCTGGTTCCGTGGTTCGTTGTCTATTGGCTCTTGGGTCGTAAATTCGGGTGAAGTATACTTTTCCGGAAATTGAAAAAACATATTTCCGGAAAACTCACATTCCTAATAGTCGAGTAGACGCTTGGTACATTTTACTGACGAACCATTCTCCAGCGTATGACTGCAATTTTATTTGCTCATTGTTGTTCCACATAATAACAATACATTTTCGCTATAAAGACTTTGGGAAAGGTTGAGCAATTTTTTTGATTGCCGTTTGTTTGGCGGGTAATTGGTTATTGGTAATTGTTTGGCGGTATAATGATTGATGAAGGATAGATTAATTTACATGATTTATAATTGATTTCTGAATCTGAATTTATATCTGAAATTCATTCATTAAATATATTAAAGTCATGATAGTACAAAGTCATAAGTCTATATATTATATTATAAATAATATAAACACTGCTTGTTGTTTTTTATTGAATATGATAAACATTTTAATGTGGCAGCGTGCTGTAAATACTGTATATTAAAAATGTTGCAGAAATTATATTAAACACGCATATGAAATGAAATACATGTCTGTGAACACTTTAAAAAAAAGTCACTGGACATTTTTACATATCTAGGCATTATTTAGTACGTCATGAGATTTATCGAATGTTATTTTTACTCCAATAAAGATGGCAGGGCGGATAGCTATACTTTAAGTTTTGGATGAGTATGGTCGCAAAAAAATCCCGATCTCAATACCGAAAATTGTGGCTCCCGATCCCGTTTCAAACACTAGTGTACATTTATGAATACAAGTCTGTCTGTCTGTCGTGTTATGTCATTATATCTATCGGGATCGGACATCAAAATAAGTAATAATAAAGAAGCCCGTCCCGGTACCCAAGGTTGAAAATTTCACTAATTTTAAAATTATAAATACTGTACCGTTTTGTGATCAGCTTTAGTAGGAGGTTTATTGTAAGCAAAATATTTTTACGACCGATACGGGGCGCTACAAAAGCAAGACACGTAAACGCGATAACTCGACTAAACGACCAGAGATTTAACACATTGAAAGATATACTGTATATCATACTGTGGTTGTTACTGTATCAGTACCGTGTAAGCTACAGTAATACAGTTGTGAGCACAGCGCGATATGTGAATGAGACAAGTACAGTACTGTTGTAGGCCCAACTATGATGTGTGACACTTGTATATTAAGAAGAACTACTATCTATAGTAGGTCATGTAAGAACCGAGTCCATATAATAAACCCACAGTGAATTACACGAGTGGGGCCTTCGTGCCGCAAAAGCTGCAAGTCATCTTAGCAAACAATTATAATTATACTATGGCTAGTTATATATTTTTTTCCGACACACATACACACACCCCCACACACCCTTTTAGATAACGGCCATAGTATAATTATAACAGTTCGCTGATGGTTCGCTCGCCCCACAAAATGTGAACGAATAAATTGTTTTTCACCGGTATCATTTAGTGTATGGTGGTTAGGTTAGGGTCAGTGTGCGATACATACCTGTATGTTGAGCATGTTTTCATATATATGTTTAAAACCGGTATCATTAGTGTATGGCGGTTAGGTTACGGTGCGATACATACCTGCATTTGTTGAGCATGTTTTCATAAATATGTTTTTTGTTTATGTCATTTATGTGTTGTTTTTTGATGGCCTTTGGGCTGAGTACTACTTTGGGCGTAATGTCCTGATTCTATGTTTTTTGTTAGTTTGGGGGGTATAAGACTCTAGGCTCTTACAATTAGATTATATAATACATTGTTTTAGTTGATAGAATGGTAGGTGCTAGAATTAGTAGGTCTACACTGCTGCACTTACCGTCTATAATGAGATCGACTTTGAATTCGCACTGGCCTGCTCTATTCCTGGCCTGGCAGGTGTAGGTACCACTGTCTGACGGTCGGCAGTATGGAATCAGTAACGAATGTGTTCCGTCTTCCTTTATTATCGTCTTATGGTTGCCATCAGACTCGACCTTAATGAATTATGTATTAAAATATCGAAAGTGGTAATAATAATTATCTTTATAGCTGAAATAGCTGCATTGATGTACCAGAACTTACTCTTAAAAATAAAACATAAACAGAACAAGAGGAAGTGGAAGTGGAACCTGGGGCCTTTATATGGGTCACGTGTGCAGTATGTTATGGCATACATGTATTATCAATATCAGCTGGTCACCAGCTGATAAAAAAACAACATAATTCAACTATCGTATTAAATCGATCAATGATAGCAATCGAAATAATTCTAGTACAGACTTCCCAGCCTATGACACCGTAAGAATTATTTCTGGTTACATTTATCTAACTTACTCGTACATCAAGACCGTTGCTCGTTATGTCTGACACTGGTGATGAAAACGGTCAAGACCCAGATGTGGAGGCGATTCTAGCAAGGCTCATCAACTCAAGGAATTCGTCGCACATCGACCCTGGTTGTCAACTCATTACCCGACATCGAGACAATTAACGTTTTGGATGAAGCCATCAAAAGGAGCAAAATTAAGACTCTACTATCATACAGAGATCGCCTGGGATCACTCAATGAAGAAATATGGTGCCGCTCTTCCGAACACTGCATCAACTCCGACACCCCGAAAGCTGTCGGATCCGAGGTAAAACTTTCAGATACTATATCTCATTTGGAATTGTCAATGCAGCCCCATACTGTGCCGGTTCAACACGCTTACAATGTATCTACTGTAGGCGTAGGTAATAATAATTTGTCATTTGGTAATCAATCATCGACTACCAGTCATTTTGAAACTGATAGTTATTTTGCTCGTTCAGTTCTACCAAAATTAAAACCGCCAACTTTCGATGGCAATCCGTTAGAGTTTAATGGATGGCATGATGCCTTTATATCTGCCGTCCATGACTCAGGTATACCTTAAGTATTTAAATTTCAACATTTAAAACAGCCTTAAGTGGTGCGGCTGAAACCCATATAAAGGGTCTACCTATTTCTCCCGAGAAAGATTAGAAATGTTAAAAAATGAATTTGGAAATAAAAATCGTATTATTAGGTGTCACATTGGAGAGTTACGTAATATTACTTCAAAACTAAGCAGCACGCCTTCATTAAGGAAAATTTATGATACTTGCAATACAAACATTCGAGCCTTAACCGCAAAATTCGCGTAAAAAAAAACGCGTAAAATTCCTGACCAATACCAGCTAATGGTTGTCCCTGACATACTGAAAGCATTACCTAGAGAATTGACAAAGATACTTTTTAAGAAAGCAAGCAATAACATAGAAGACCTAAATTGGCTCATGACCAAATTGAAAAACGAACTGGACACTGAGGACGCACTTGACGACTTAAGGGGGGGGGGGGGGTATACCCCCCCATGAACCTTTTTTTAAAGTGGCTGTCAATTAGTGTTAAATGATAATATTGCTATTTTGTCATGGTCAACCACTGTATGGAAGGCCAAATAGCCTTTATAGTAAAATTTGAAATTTTTTAGCCTCCCCCTAGCGGCTGGCGGTGGAATTCAAGATTTCACTAAAAATGCTACTAGTCCCTCAATTTTGGTCCAAATTTCTTGAAACCACCTTTTTTGGACTCAGCGTGATCGACTCTACAAAAGTTATCTTATAGAATTTTTAATTAGCCAATTTTATTCTAATTAATTAATTTAATTAATTAATTATCATATTTTTAATTAAAAATGGCAAATTAGAAAAAATCTTAATATTTATCAAAATTCCATAAGATAACTTTTAAAGAGCTTCCAAAACTCGTTCGAATGAGCCATAAACGAAGAAAATTGGTTCAAAAATGACGGAGGAGTAGTAATTTGAAAATGAAAAATGTCATTCCGAGAAAATGCCCTTCAAAGTTTAAACCGTCCCGCCAAAATTGTCTGTCTGTGGTCTGTTTGGTTAATTATTTCTGGCACGAAGGATTCACACCAATGAGCTAAAATGTTCATTACGGGGGTTTTCGGGGTCGCTGATTTCATTTCCGATGTCAGTTTTAATTTTTGAAGGAATCTAGTCTATCTGTCTGTCTGTCGGTCTTCTGTCTTTCTTACAATTTGACGGACAGACCGTCATACGGAAAAACAGTGATAACTCGAGAACTGAAATAGATCTCACTAAGCGGTTTTCAGATTTGTAATCCTCATTAAATTCTGATCTAGGTGAAATAAAGAAACAATAATTTGAAAATTTTACCTGAGGGGGGGTATACCCCCCCCCCTTAAGTAAGGTTAGTTTAAGCAGCAATGATAAATTTATTAAACAACATTACAATCCACAACAACCTACAGCGTCCAATTTTGTAATCCAAGCAGGTAAATCATCATTTATCCAGAGGGGACGCACTTAATCAGCCTATCATAAAGGTTTGTCCGGTTCATGGTCATCAAAATCATCAGCAAGAGGTCACTCATCCACTGCATCACATATTGCAACATCATATACACCAAAATGTATTTTCTGTAACCAACACCATTTTCGGCAAACTGTCATATTGCCATCAATGTCGCTGAACGTAGGAAAGTTCTTGTCAGTCACAAATTATGTTTCATCTGCTTAGGATCTGGTCATGAAGCAAGAAGTTGTCACCGAAATCGCACATGTTACCATTGTAAGTCATAATATCACCATACTGCCATTTGCAATAGTGTTTCAACCACAAGCAATGCTGGTTGCTAGAGAAGTAGCACCTGGTATTGGATCCTTCCAGAGCATGGCCTTGAACGAGTCTAGTTCATCTCACACAATGACAACACCTGTTTTTCATGTAGAATCATCAGAAACTACACTGTTACAAACAGCAGTATTATACAATGTCAGACAAACAATGACACTACCATTACCTCATTCATTATTTGATTGTGGTAGTCAGGAAACGTTCATCACTCGTCATTATGCTGAACGGAACAATTTGCCAGTCATCGGTAGAAATTACACACTGTTCTAGGATTCGGTGGTAAGGTAGTTTATTCTGGGTATTTTGATAAAACCCGTTTGAGTTTGGTTCTGAGAAATGGATGTTCAACTCATCTCACAGCTCTCATAACACATACGATATGTAATCCTCTACATATCTCAGCTGTAGCATCATCATGGACCTCTCATCTACATTTAAGGGCATCAGATTTGGCAGACTCAACTTTGAGTTCATCAAATCCAGGAGACAGATACGCTGTCGATTTGCTGATTGGCGCAGATCAGTACTGGTATTTCGTAAGTGGAACCCTCATTCGTTCAACCAACTCTAGCTTTGTAGCGATTGATAGTTGGTTCGGTTTTCTTTTGTCAGGTAAACTGACATCTAGTGAGAATTCATCACCCAACTCATTCCTTAGTAACGTTGGATTTAATAGTCTTTTTGTAGGCAGTACAAATGATGATGAGTCATTAAATGACATTCTAAAAGCATTCTGGTCCATTGAGAGTGCATGTATCTCTGAACGTGACAATATTGATCTAGAGAATTCTGTATTAAAGGAAATATGCATAGTTAACAATTTTTACACTGTTTCGCTGCCATGGAAAATCAACCCAAATATCCTAAGCGATAATTTACAACATTGTCAATGAAGTCTCTCAGTATTGTTAAAACGCCTTTCAAAAACGGGTATTCTTGATCGGTATGATGCGGGATTAAAGGACCATTTTGACAAGCGTTATATTGAAAAGGTTGACCATATTGAAACACACACCAACACACCAACACACGATCAGACACACAACCGCACTATATACCTCACCATGGAGTGCTAAAGGAAAGCAAGGAAAGCACCAAGCTAAGAATTGTTTTCAATGCATCGTTTAAATCATCCCCATCTAATCTTTCCAACAATAATTGCCTTCATTCAGGCCCCAACTTGATTTCTAACTTGATAAATAACTTATTACATTTCCGCTTCTACAATATCGGTGTAACAGCAGACATTGAGCAAGCATTTCTTCGTTGTCAAATAGTGGAATCTGATAGAAACTTCTTAAGATTCCTATGGCTTAAGGATATTTCTACAGATTTGCTTATAAGCAAAGATAATCTTCAAGCTTATCGTTATACAAGAGCTTTGTTTGGGCTGACTCCATCACCATATATCTTATTGCAGACTACTGCACATCATCTAGATAAGCAGCAATTATTAACACCTCTTGACTTTGTTGACAATATGTCAATACGTCTTCGTAAGTTGATGATTGATGATTTGACTACTGGTGTTGATTCGGTTGATGAACGAATTCAGCTACAACGTCGCTGCAAATTCATCATGGCCAAAGGGAATTTCAACATCCGTCGTTGGAAGAGTAATAACTTACAACTTCAACATGCATTTACAGAATTTTACAAGGAATTCACTCAAAATAATAGCATTGAATCATTAGTGTCATCATTATCATCCAGCATGTTAGCAAACATAATCGAAGATCCTGATTCAATTGCTAAATCATCACTTGGATTACCAACAAACGACACAGATATCAGTTCATCGACATCTAGAGTGCTAGGACAATTGTGGGACTTGCTATGACTTTACTGTTGTGTATGATTTCCTACAAAACACCAAACCCACAAAACGCAGCATACTTATGTTATATGCTCGCCTATTTGATCCATTAGGAATATTAGCACCATTTACCGGACCAATAAAGGCGCTATTTCAAACACTTTGCCAGGATGCCCAACCATGGGATACTCCATTAAATTCAGATTTCCTCTCATTGTGGCACAAATGTGTACAAGGTCTTCTCATTCTGAAAGGAATTTCAGTGCCACGATGTTTCTTCTTACCATTTCGGACTATATCCAGTATTGAAATTCATGGTTTTGCCGATGCAAGTCTTAAACTCTATGCAGCAGTTATTTACGCTTATTTTCGCTCACTGTAAAAAGGCAATTCAGTTAGCTTAGCGTATCATTAGTATCATGAAGAACAAAGGTATGTCCACAAGGCAAAAAACACCAGAATAAGAGCACAAAGGATCAGCGGGATCATTCAGAAGAACCACAGTCAATTCCAAGGTTAGAGTTATTAGGAGCATTCATCACTGCACATCTGATGAAGTTTGTTCTAAATGCGTTGCCAATAGTCAGCAGTAACGTTGTTGTATTCTGGAGTGATGACCTTGACGTGTTGTACTGGATTAAGGACTAAATCATCACTGGAAAACCTTCATGAAAAATAGGGTAAAAGTAATATGATCCATTACATCAGAATTAAATGGTTCATGGAGATATGTCCCAAGTGAAATTAATCCTGCCGACATTCCCACAAAAGGAATGTCCCCAAACCACTTCTTCTCATCTGAGAAGAAGTGGTTCGAAGGTCCTCCCTTTCTACATGGCCACAATGTCCAATCAACTTTGACTCGACCCCATCAATCAGCAAATAGTCTTAAAGAAATAAAGTCTCATAGCACAGAATCGAACACACGTATCACAACATCAACTGAATACTCTATAACAAATGTCATCAATTACAGAGATTACAGTGCAAAGTCAAATGCAATTCGTAGCTTAGCATGGATTTCACGGTTTATTAATAAAATAAAATCAAAATTAGCAAAAGAATTCCCACTCCTAGACTCACAATTATTAACGACAAATGAGTTACAGAGAGCCGAGGTACAGTATATCAAACATGTTCAACTGAATCATTTTCATATAGAGATCGAGTACTTACAAAACAGTAAACATTTAAAGTGCCCAAACTTAGTACAACAGCTAAACCTCTTTCTAGACTGTGACGGGATTCTGCGCACAAAAGGCAGAGCAGTAAGTCAAACCATTCCATGGTGTACACAGAATCCGATTCTCCTTCCATCCTCAGATCATTTCACAAAATTGATAGTACTCGATGCTCATTATATCGTAATGCATTCACGTGTTCGTGACACATTAGTTCAGTTGCGCGAAATGTATTGGATATCTCGTGCAAGATAAGTTATTCAGGGAATCAGAAGTAAATGCGTTATCTGCAAACGTATCCAAGGGAAACCATATCCAAAACCTCAAACAAGTCCACTTCCTCTAGAGCGATTAGAGTCAAACTTAAATGCGTTTTCACACACTGGAATTGATTTCTGTGGCCCGATAAATATAGTAAACAACTTGTATGACCCATCCAATTCTTCCATTAAAGTCCACATCTGTGTATTTACATGTGCGGTTATACGCGCCATTCACTTGGAGTTAGTTCCTAGTTTGCATGTCAGTAGTTTCATTCAAGCATTTCGACGATTCATTGGTAGACGAGGCATTCAATTAGTAATTTTTAGTGACAATGCCTCAACATTTAAACGTTCATCGTCTGAACTTCGCATTTACAATAAGTTTCTTAACCACGATTTGGTTAAACGTGAGTTTGGTGACTTAGTGTCACTTGGCTGTTTAACATTGCGAGATATCCATCGGGTTATGGCTTTATTGAGAGATGTGTAGGTCTCATCAGACCCAACTTCCGCAAAGTGATGGGTATAGCCACTCTGCAACACGTCGAAATGCAAACACTGTTAATATCTTGCGAGGCTGCTGTTAACAGTCGCCCATTGACTTTCGTATCATCTAACAATGATGAAAACTACAATCTACTTACTCCTAGTCACTTTCTCGTGGGCCATAGACTATGGGTCCTTCCAACATCATCAGCACGTGCAGATAATTTACGTTACCAAGAGAAAGCAGCTAACTTCTTTTGGGATAATTGGAAAAATGATTACGTTAGAGATTTACGAGATAGACATCGCTACAAGGAACATAAATCGTCATCTTTTGTGAGTCCTGTCGTACTGGAAATTTTCTTATTGTACTACCTAGACTACCTAGATCAGCATTATGTCGCATTAATAAGTTGATTACCAAGTTTCAAGTATATAGATTTTCAAGTATATGTTGCAAAACGTGGACGACAAGCAACAATTCTTACGGGATCCGTTCAACATATTATACCATTAGAGATTCAATCCGATGTGATTAACCTAATTCTCATAAAAGATGCTTGCAAACGGGAATCAAAATCGCTGGTAAGTTGTAAAAGTGACAAAATAAGTGACATAGTTGACTCTTCCAATGACAAACTTGACACAAAGTATACAACATAGACGATCTAGCCACACCTCCTTCAGTCGCCAGTACTCATACTGTACCGCGAGTGTTGCAGCACACTGACACATATTCCTATCACAATGATGATAGCAACAGCAGTCAAAATAAACCATCTAGATTACCGCGTGCTGCTAAGTCACATATTGTCCATGGTCATTACAAAATGGGAAAATAAATTCCCGTTTTGTTCGGATTTATCAATTATTTGGTGGAGGGTTTGTTAGTGTACAAATATTAAATTCATTATTATGAAACTGTAAATCTAATAATTGAAGGATTGTGATTATACTTACGATGTTGTTACACCCATCCAACACTGACTCTAACAGAAAGCTGTTATTTTTTATCTGGATTACTGTATTCAAGATGATTTGTCATTATTTGTAGTGTTATCCAACATTATTTAGGATCATATTTTTTAAGCCGCACCACTCAAGGCTACATTATTTTTAGAAAGTTTAAATGTGCATTTAATTTTGTTGTAATTTTAATTGTCTCTCTTTGTCCAAGAGGGGAGTGTAGTGTATTTCGTATTAGTACATTATTGACTCTGTAGGATATACATTATTGACTCTCTAGTTATTGGTATTTCCTTGATTTACACACCCCTGGCATTAGTTCGTATACTTGCTTTGGTGTTACACAGCTGTATTGCTTTTAATGTTGCCTATATTGTAGGTAAAGGTTGTTTGTGATATTTTATTCTTTATTATACATTGTGATACTTTTAGTTTTTACATATTTTTCTTTATTGCATTTGGAGACCATCAGGGGTCCATTACAATTGCTTGGCCAACCAGTAGCTCCGACCAATCAGGGACGAGCTACGGCCAATCAGCTATCAGAGCGATCCGATCCCTATTTGCATAAAGTCTGGCTAAGGGCCTGTTTTCTCACTTCCCTTATCTTCTTGCATCTTCACCCTCTGCTTGCGGAAGCCCCTGACTTTTACAACAATAAAAGTTTTTACATTTTTAGCGGCATTTTTAGCTGTAAATAAATAGTATTGCTGTATTTCTGCAATTTATGTGATAACTTTTAACTTCTAACCGATTCTAACGATATAATATATAGTTCCGGCAGTTCTCAACGATCTCTACTTGTTTTTCACCTCAACTTCCCTTCCTATACATTCCACTTCATCGAACTCTTAACGGGAGGTGTCGAATAGCCCTCTCACTTTGGTAAGACCCGACGGAACAGGTGCAGTCTCCCCCTCTCCCTCTCTCAACTGCGCCGTTCCTCACAACGGGCATTAAACGGGCCTAACCCAAATGTAGTGGTCGTAGCGTCATGGGATCAGAGTCTACCACCAATAAATCAAATATAAGGAACAATATGCACTATTTTTAAGTTTCTAGTTGCCATGGGTAACTTTGACAAGAAACGGGCTATAGGGTGAGTGAGGGAGACTTGACTTTAGGGGAGACTTAATTTTTTTTTAATAACTCAAAAACTATTGTAAATTATTTAACAATCCAACACAAAAATGTGTAAAATACATGTTGGCTACACCCGCTCAACAATGTTGTATTACCTTTTGGTTATTTTTTGTTTTATTGTCAATAAACGTTTTCTGGGTTCAAAAGTTAATTTTTGCCCTTAACAACGAATGAAAATTCGCATCCTAATTTTACTGTTTGTTAATTGTAATTCACAACATGTGTTGACTAATTATTGCACTCTCCTGCCATATGTTGTTTTACAGTTTTGGTTCAGCCCTTTTGAAATTATATCAATTACTAGAAAAAAAGCCCATGTGGGGAGACATGACGCCCGAGTGTGAGGGAGACTTGAACCCACCAATGCTAACGTCTACATAGAGATACACCCACGTAGAGAACCATTACACCAGAGCACTCCAACTAGTTGATTGACACTTACACCGAGGCAGCTATCAATGGATGGCTATGCTTCATGCAGTTAGGAGTAGGCCCTCTCTAGCTTGACTAAACCAAACCCAGCCAAGCCAACCAACAACTCTTACTTCCCTCTTTGCAATGTGGTAGCCCGCCAACTTGGTGATTGACAACTTAAACGCTACGTCAGAAAGCGGCACACATCAATAGAATTACAGGAAAACAATTAAAATGCTCCTGGATTGAAAATTATACAAGATGTTTATTATTAAAAAGTACCTTTCCGCGTTAAATCTTATTGCGGTTTTAATTAACTATTATTTATTTATTTCTTGTTAGGAGAACCATGTGAATGACCACCTAAATTTGTACAAAATTTGGGATAATAATTTGACAAATTAATAATCGTATTTTTTGCATTTTTGCTACTCTACTATAAAATAGACATTTTGAACATGTAATTATTACACTTCTTCTGCATTTTTGAACGAATTTACAAGAATGTGAGGTGGGGTTCAAGTCTCCCACCCTAGGTGTCAAGTCTCCCCCCATTGAGGGAGACTTGACGCTTTTTCGAAAATATGAATAATTGGTTTAATTAAAAAAGTTTAAGAGTTGAAATTCTCAAACTCTCACATAATGATAGCAATCATAAATGTAAGTTAAAAGTTAAAACGGCATTGAAAAATTCATTTATATGTTCTTTAGAGCGATTATAACTTTTGGGGTTCAGGTCTCCCTCACTCACCCTATCTTAGCTGTAGGTCTAGCGTCTTCAAATCAACCTCCACCCCCACTATATCGAGTCCCATACGGAAACATACGCAATATGTTTTAGTTTCTAGATGCCATGGCAACTCGTCAGATTTGTTGACAAAGTATTTTTCATATCACTTAGCTATTTTCACTATATAAAAAGGCGCATTTTGAAAGATAAGTTAGGTTTACATGATACATACTGTATATTTAAGAGATTACATTTGTCTTCACATATGCCCTATAACATTCTGAAATAAATGAAATTACATTGTGTTAAGAATCGCAATTAAGACAGTAATCAGTGCACATGGTGTTATGTGCACTGATTACTGTTACTACGGTTAGGACTACAAGAACAGTTCATCGGTCAGCCGCTAGTGGGCTACATGTCTTAACATTTAAGGGGGGAGTACCACCCCCCCCCCCCCCCTGGACACTTTTTTAAATGCAGTATGGGCTGTTAAAATATGGCTAAACATTTGTTTTTTCGAAAAATTTTCAAATTTCCAGTCGCCCTTTAGCGGCCATTAAATGAAACAAGAATTGCAGTTAAAATGCTACAAGTCATTCAATTTTCGTTGAAATTGTCTGAGACCAATTGTTTTCGAATTACGGAGGTGAGCTCTACCGGTTATCGGTTATAATTTTTAATTACCCTTTTTATGAAAATGAATTAATATTTATTAATATTTGGAAAAATTCCAACCGATAACTTTTAAAGAAAAGCCGAAACCCTTTCGAATAAGCCAAAAATAAATAAAATTGGTTAAAAAATGGCGGAGGAGTAGAAATTTGAAAAATGAAAAATGTCATTCCAAGATAATTGCCTTCAAAGTTTAAACCTTCCCGCCAGAACTGGCTGTCTGTGTTCTGGTTGGTAAATCATTTCTGCCATGATAGAAGAACATCACCGGGATAAAACTTTTATTATGGGGGTTTTCGGGGTCGCTAATTTCATTACCGATGTCAGTTTTAAGTTTTGGTGGAATCTAGTCTGTCTGTCAGAGTCGGTTGTCTGTCTGTTTTAAAATTTGACTAACAGTCCGCCATACAGAAAAACAGCGATAACTTGAGAACTAAAAGAGGTTTCGCTAAGCGGTTTTCAGATTTGAAATCCTAATTAAATTCTGCTATAGATTAAATCAAAAACACAGTTTAAATGTTAGCATGGGGGTACTTCCCCCTTAAGTACTTCAAATTTCTTTGCTTTTACACCATTCTAGATGAAACTTGTGAGATATGTACTAGACATCATATAGAATTATCTCAAGTTTGCCGTTAGAGGGCGCAATGTCTAATAGTGAATTCTTCTCTCATTATTTATAATCCCTTCAATTGGAAACTTGTGAGATATGTACTAGAACACGGGGGACGGTAATCGATCTGCAGTTCTCCAGTCTACCGCTGGAGGGCGAGAACTCTGGAAATGATAATCTTCCCCAAATTTGTTGACCTTAATCCGTTAAGCTGAATCTTGGCTTGGCATAGACCACGTGCTGCCACTTTTTGAAGAGATTGATCGGCTCACAGTTCTCCAATCTGTCGCTAGAAGAAGCATATGCCATACGTAACATGGCAACCTCTCTTAACTTTCAAAAACGTAATGTTTGAAACTTATAAATACGAAGGCGCTCTTTCATATAGTGAAAACAGCTAAGCGATATGAATAATACCTTGTCAACAATTCTGACAAGTTTCCATGGAATCTAGAAACTAAAACATATTGCATAATTTTCCACATTCTCGATATAGTGGGGGTGGAGCAAGGTGTACTAAATAACAGGTCATGAAGCGAGAGGGGTATAGAAATTAGCGGGGGCCTAACTAAGCAACAGCGTACCTACTGTATAGTACTCGTTTCTACTGTATAATACAATTCCAGAATTCCATAGAGTTGATTAGTAAATGCGACACCCGTGTTTTATAAATGTTGGTTGTGTGACTAGCTATTTGCTAGAGTAGGCTACTCTACATATAAATGCTAGAAACATTGGATGCAACGTAATGTTGTTATTGTACGATAATTAAGTAAAATATTTGTCAAAACACAAAGAGGAACACCTTAAATACATTGTACTGTACAAGCCTAATACATATATCAGAAGCCCGCCTATTGTTACTAGGACCACACTCGGGTCCTCAGCGTCACACTATTCGTGAAGAAAGATGGGGAGAAAGTGTAGTGTTGCTGGTTGTCGTACGGGGTACAAACCCACTGAAGATAATCCTGGTCCTGGTCCCAATCCCAAGGTAACAATGCACAGATTTCCCACGGACCCAACCGAACTTCAGAAGTGGCTACATCGGCTACCGAATTTTATAGACCCTGATGCAGTCACCGGAAATATGGGAGTGTGTGGATTGCACTGGCCTGGTGGTTGTGCCATGAGGACAGCACCCGGCGGTGCTTTATCACCAGTGAATGCACCAAGCATCTTCATAACGGAACTGAACCGTGGCGGTTTGGTTTATCCGGATGATGAGTTGGTTTCTTTTTGCTTTCTAGCATTCAACTTCTTTCGTCAATCACCAACACAGTTCTGCCGTACGATTTTCGTGCAAGCTCTGAAGAATATTGCCGAGATATATTTCACTGATGGAATGTTTACTTTTCCGTTTTTCAGGAAACTCTCAAACGTGTTGTTTCATAATTTCTGCCACAATACGGTGAAGGTCGCTGATGTGACACCGAAGCGGTGCAGGAACGACAAAGACCAGTCCAAAGTTCGAAAACTCCGACAATTGTCATTAAACTGTATTTTGTACTACAATGTTTGTGAATTATAATGATAAAACAGTGCAATAAATTTAACACTCAGATAAAAAATATATTGAAATGATCCGAAACATAACCAGTTTATCATCATATCTATTCTAACTGACATTCTGAAAGATTGCGTGTGGCACATTTGTTAAATTGTAAAAGCACTGCAAACAATAGCAATACTCTAATGATTGAAAGTCCATCAAATGACAAAACGTAAAATTTATAAGTATTTTTCGTCCCATAGTGAAATAAAGTACCGGGAAAATAACGTAAAGTAACAAATTGGAAACATTAATAAAGCAACTATGAAAAAGTGTGTTCGTTTGCAATGTATAATGATACCATATAATGTTACGTTTAACAGTCAACAGTGAAATAAAGTAACACAGGTGAGTGAAATAAAGTGAATGGTCACTAATCTTCAAACCATGTAATACAGGATATGTTTCCGCAGGCTGACATAGATATTATGATAATTCAACGTGACGTGGCCGAGATAATGTACAATGTTGTGTTTAAAAGTGAAATAAACTAACTTAGGAATGTGAAATAAAGTGATGAATGACCAATAATTTTCAAACCATGTGATAGAAGATATGTGTCGGCATGTTCACAGAAATTTTAAAAAAATTTCACCAAGATGCCGCTGAGATATATATGATAGTGTGCGGTGCTTTAAAACCATATCAGTAAACGCTATTGCTTACTTAGGCCCCCGCTAATTTCAATACCCCCCTCGCTGCATGACCTGTTATTTAGTACACCTTGGGGTGGAGGTTGATGTATTGACGCTACGGCTAATATATAGCCTGCTTCTAGCCAAAGTTACCCGTTGCCATGGCAACTGGGAACTTAAAAGTAGTGGATATTGTCCTTATACTTGATATATTGGTGGTAGACTCTGATCCCATGACGCTACGACCACCGCATTACGCCCGTTTAAAGCCTGTTGCTAAGGACAATGTCATTACTGCTAACTTTGAAGGTTGTTCTCACTTGGTTACTAAGGTATATTACAATTATTTGTGACGGGATCCAAGGAGGATCCCGGTTTATCCGGTTGTTCCAATTACGCGTCCCCGCCGTGTGAGTGAAAAGAGTTTAGTTAAGAGTTCTAATATTGTTGATGTTCTAACGGTATAAATATAATATGACAAGCACAAACAGTTATTACAGCAGAATAAGATGATTGATATATGAGTGAATGATGACAGCAGTGGACGGGGACGGTATTAGAAGTCTCCGCTCTGCCCTAGCTAACCGACTAACAGAATGAGATAACTGATAACATGACAACTGGTAACTGGTAATATATTGCACGGGTTGGCCGTTGTTACATTACTCAGCCGGTGCCTTCCCCCCATTGGATAATAACCCTGTTGTCGCCCTTTTACCTCCCCTGAAGTGCTTCCCTTCGCCCCTGCTATTCTCTCTCTTCCAGGGGTGTAACCCCTGACCTCTATTGTGCGTTTCTCCTTCCCACTTTGTTGGGGTGACACGAGGTTGGGCAATCAACCTCGTGCTCCCAATATTGCGTAACGGCTCATTTTGTGGGGTGTTAGCGGAATTGGATAAGCTAACATTATTTAATAATTATTATTTTATTTAAGTATTTAAGACCACTTAAGCTGGACAGTCTAATAAAAGGAAACTGATAATTTTGCTATCAAATTAATATGGCAGCACAAATGCCAGTGTTCTAGAATGTTTTGAAATTGATAGTTGTTAGTTTTACTTATATACACCATGTCCTGGAATATAGTGTCGTTATTCTGGTACATGCCCCCCCCCCCCCCCCCCAAAAAAAAAAAAATTTTCTACAAATATTAATGAGATTACATGAAATTTGAAACAGAGATAGTTTCACCTCCCTCCTCATTGCTGGGTGAGCCAGAATTTTTATTTTCGCTTTCATTCTTTAGCTACAAGCTTTTGAAAATAGTGTCTCCGGCGGAATTGCACCAGTCACACCGCATTTATTCTCCAACCTTATTATGATTTGTTAGTACTAATTTAAAGCCAGTCGTACAAGGATTCCAAAAATGTATAAACCTTTGAATTTGGTAGAGAAATATCCGAGATATGGGAATTCGAAAGTTGCATGTATTTGCTTCCCCTGCACGCCATTTATTCTATTTAATAAATACATCAAATTCTGGAACATTTTGTTTATCCCGTACGTAGCTGGGCAACAATGCAATGCTTCTTTAAACATACTATTATGTAGCTATTCATACATAAACAAAATGTTCTAGAGTGTTTATATTTAATAGAACAAAACAGCCTCGCGCAGGTGCAAAACCATGAAACTTTTGAACGCTCATATCTCAGCTATTTCACAACCAAATTCAAATATTTTTACATTTTTGGAATCCTTGCATGGTTAGCTTTCTATTTCTACCAACGAATCGCGATAAGGTTCATGAATAACTGCAGTGTAACTGGTGAAATATCACTGGAGACACCTTTTTCAAACGCTTGTAGCTAAAGATTGAAAGCAAAAATAAAAATTCTGGCTTACCCAGTAAGGAGGAGGGTGGTGAACCTAACTCTGTTTCAAATTTCATGCAATCTCATTAAGATTTGTAGAAAAATTTGGGGGGGGGGAGGGGTCCATATACCAGAATAACGACACTATATTCCAGGAAATGGTGTAAATTATGTTAATAATCATATTTAAAAAATAGGAAATTGGAAATATTTAACATTTTAACTGATTAAATTAAACATAAAGTAACGTTTTAAATGGAGGTACAGTACTGTAGTAGGCCTACCTGTAGTTAATGAAGTTACTTTTTGATTTATAGTATTTCATTTGGTTCGTATCAACGCTATGGCCACCCAAAGCAACTATTATGATACCCTTTCGGATACAGCGGGATTAATTTTAGCTTTTAATAGAACTCATTACAGAGTTTTAAAAATTCGTGACCCGCCATTGACAATTTCCTTCGATGGTAGAACAATGTCCCTTAATTGGCACACACTACATACAAGAAATGAAGGAAGAATTGTGAGATTTGATCCTCAGCACAAGACTTCAATACACGCTGGTGATTACCCTTTTATGGAATCCTTCCACTGTGTAAAGATAGAAAATATTAACTCCTATAGCTATTACATTGGATTTCAAAATCATTACGACGTTATTAAGTTCTACGAAGCACTCAACCAAATCGACAAAAATCAATCTCAATTGAATTGTACGCTTGTAAATGATCCCATTTGGAATGGAAGAGAACACCCACTGGGGAAGCTGCAACATACGGCACAGCAACCACATGGTAGTAGTGGGGCGCACCCACGGCCGTATCCACCGGTAGAGCAACCACATGGTTGGTCACGTTGGGCGCAGCCACCGGTGCTGCCACCGCTGTCAGCAACGGGGAAGGCGCTCTATGGGGCAACAGGAAGTATAAATAGGAGAAGTGAAGATTTCGAAGGGGGGTCAGGGAGGTTGGATAGTGACCCGGTGGTCTCAGCTCATCAGAATAGACGCCATGTTGCAACACTAACAAACCTAACAACCATGTTGGTAGCGAATATGGAGGTCGACGAGTTACTTATTATACTCCAGAGCAGTGGTGTGTTGGATTCACATGAAACCGAATTGGTCAGAACACGTAGAACCAGCCAAGACAAAAATATTGAGCTAATTGAAATTATGAAGATGAAAACACTTAGCGATTTCCTTGTATTCGTTATGGCTTTGGAGTCAACCAACCAAAAACACATTGCTGATGAAATTTGTAAAAAAATTTAAGAACAATGTGAAGATTAACAACATTTTTCTTAATTAAGACAAAAAACAGCTTTAATTATATTTTACAGTGAATATAACAATTAAGTTAATTTAACAATTTATAATCTATTATTTTGTAACAAATATTGAAAGCAATAATAAACACATTATATCACTCAATTATTACGTCCTTATGGTATTAGTTCTAGTAACGATTTTCTCTAACTTTTAGTTCAAAACTTAATGTTAACAGGAAAGCAATGAAAAGTGTTGCCATTGCATCATAGTACAGGTCGATCATGTATGTAGTTTTGCGACACTTGAGAAAAACATGGACTAATAAATTGGTGGAAAAGTGCCACATGTTTTTCCAAATTGCAAATGTGCCACTATTGTTAGATTCAAGTTTAGAAAAATTCTGGTCATGCAAGAAGCAAAATATATATATGAATAAACTGTATCAAACATAATATTTACCAACCAGTTTGTCGTTGAGGTACCAAACGAGATCTGGCATAGGTCTCCCAACAACTCGGCAGTCCAACCGAGCGTTTTTTCCTTCCTTGGCTCGCACTGCGTTGGGGAGATTAGTAAAGTGGGGGGCATAAAGTTTCTCTTGTACGCCGCCTTCGGTGTGGTGAGAGCGGCGTTGAGCCTTGGAATCCCTAAATAAACATATGTAAGTACATTAGTACACTTAATACCTAGAGAAATGACATATTAGTAAATTGAATTCATAAGTAAATATTTGAAACCCTCGGCCTATAGGAAAGATACATAATACATAGGAGAAACAAACGAACCTTACCACCATCTGCTTCATGGTGCCGGTAATATGATCAGGTATTTCCGGGTCACCTTGTCCATCGATATACATGCTACCAGAAGAGACAGCAACATCATTGGGGTTGTCTGCCAGCACAGTGTAATGACCCGCATCTTCGGGGAAAACGACATTCACGCATAGAGTAGCTATCCCTGACTTATAAACCGAACTTATTCGTTGGGACGGACGGACTGGTTTACCCTCCTTGAACCACGCGATCTAAATGTAATAAATGGAACCCGCTAACTAACAGAGTAATAAATAAATTGTGTACGAGTTGGTAAGTACTTCGGGTGTCAGTAGCTGAATCTTGGATATTATTTGCGTGAATATTTATCGGTAATGAAATGTAATTAGTGCCCGAGAATATTGTCTGCAAGTTCGACGTTAGTGCCCGCGAGTGATTAGCGCAGAAGACCTTGTCTGCAAGAGAGACGTTAGTTCCCGCGAGTCATTAGTGCCCGAGGACCTTGTCTGCAAGTGAGACGTTAGTGTCCGCGAGTCATTAGTGCCCGAGGACCTTGTCTGCAAGTGAGACGTTAGTGTCCGAGAGTCATTAGTGCCCGAAGACCTTGTCTGCAAGTGAGACGTTAGTGTCCGCGAGTCATTAGTGCCCGAGGACCTTGTCTGCAAGTGAGACGTTAGTGCCCGCGAGTCATTAGTGACCGAGGACCTTGTCTGCAAGTGAGACGTTAGTGTCCGCGAGTCATTAGTGCCCGAAGACCTTGTCTGCAAGTGAGACGTTAGTGTCCGCGAGTCATTAGTGCCCGAGGACCTTGTCTGCAAGTGAGACGTTAGTGCCCGCGAGTCATTAGTGACCGAGGACCTTGTCTGCAAGTGAGACGCTAGTGTCCGCGAGTCATTAGTGCCCGAGGACCTTGTCTGCAAGTGAGACGTTAGTGCCCTCGAGTCTGTATACAGTGATTACAGCTTGTAGTATATTTTTTTAATATGTATGTGTACATTACCTTCGGGGACGGATTTCCAGTTATTCGACATTGGAAAACAGCCGGAGAACCCTCAAGTATTTTGCAGTCGTGTAGTTTAGTAGTAAACTGAGGAGGTCGGGGGTTTCCGCCTTGAGAAGAAGAATCAACATCAGCCTAAATAAAAATATTAGACAATAAACATCATAAACATCATTTATTTCAAATTTTAGGGGCAATTTTTATTGCTGCATGTTGCCAATACTAGTCTGGTTCCTTTTTGCCAAAATAATGATGGCGAAGGCAAATTCGGGTAATGGCTGGCCAACGGTTTTAAGCTAAATCGACTGTGCTGATTCCGAATCCGTCTGATGCCAAGCTCAATTGTGAATTGTTGGGTCCCGTTTCACCATGGGCTAAAATCATGAAACATTCCAAATATATTGTCAATATGACCCTCTATATTTTTAATGGTGGCGCCACAAAAATGGAATAGCAGTTGCCATGTATCCATGGAAACTAGCAAAAAATAACCTTGTACAATGTTTCATCACTTTACATATAGTTACTATCAGTTTAAAAAGAAATCCATTTAGGGTCAATTACCTTACATGTTCATAACCCAAGACAATTATATACTGTCGCAGCACGTCTTTTCTTATTACCATAGCAACGGGAAACATTTTGTAATATGTAGAATATCCGTCAGAAACATGTCGTATGTATTTCAGATGCATATCAATATGTTATATAGTCAACATTCATGATCACAAGCGAAGTCATTATTTTATTGTTACCATAGCAACGGGCATATTTTATTATTTATGTATTTCCAATATCGTTTTGGTATTTTATTCGCCTTAGAGGTTAATAATTTAAGGAGTTTTGATAATTAAAAGTATATGGGATCTTCTGTAGTTATTCTATTTGACAAAGTCATGTTTTATGGTCATAGCAACGGGAGTTTTCCTCCTAATCCGGGAATAAGGATCCGGGAGCGGAGGCGGCTTTGTTCTAATGTCAAGCTTCGGGGAACCAATGAGACACCTCCAATGTTATATAGTGTCTGAGTAGTACAGTCTTGGGCGGCTCGGCGACAGTTAGACCCCACTGACTGGCGACAGAATGTCTGGGTGACACCCAATGTCACCCTATGGGTGTCATTGGCGCCAGACTGTCTGGGTGAAACCTCCTAATTAGGCTAATAAGACCCTAATTGACCGGTGTCATCAATTAATTAGTACTATTAAACCCTAATAGGTGTCTTACGACTCCTAATTAGGGTTTAATTGATTATCCTAATTAATCAATCCGATACGCAATGGTGTCAGTGTTGTCTAACTGTCGCCTAGAGGCCCAAGAGGGTGTCATAAGGGTGACACCGCAACTCTTTTATTTATTAATACTTATTTATTTGTATTTAATTTTAATTTATTTATTTGTATTTATTTTTACTTTATTTATTTAAACTTTATTTAATTGTACTTTATTTTAAATTAATTAATTGTATTACTTTTACTTGATTTATTTGTATTTAATTTTAAATTAATTATTTATTTGTACTTTATTTTAAATTATAGTTTCCAGGTATAGGAGATAGTTTCCATCAACAAAAATACCCGCAATGTTGGAATTCGTCTTTGACATCTGCCTTACCTAAAAGATGTGATTCATCATTTTCTGAAAAAACCAGCTTCAGACCAGTATGTGTTACTCCTTTGAGTTCTAGGTGTTTAGACAGATTGGCTCTAGATATATTTCGTAATGCAAGTAAATCCACTGATGATATTTTTCAATTTGCATACAAAACAGGTTATTCTAAAGCTGATGCGATCTTATACCTCCTTCATCAGATTACAAAAGCGTTAGATGAAAGACACACAATTTTAAAATGTTTATTCATAGACTACTCATCTGCTTTTAACACAGTGTTACAAAACAAGTTTTTAAACAGACTTTTAGACGAATTACCAATAGAGATGCGTTGGTTGGCCAGCTGGCTTCACTCATACATGAGTGGTTTCTCTCAATCGGTTAAATCTGGAAAAAACATATCTTCCTCTATTTCACTGAAAGTTGGTTTTCCCCAAGGGGGTCCTCTTAGTGGACCTTTGTTTACCAAAGACACTGATGAAATTCGAGCTGACGATGGATCCCTAGCAAAATATTCTGATGACTCAAGAAATCTACAGGCGATAAGGCATTCTGCAGAAAATGATAAATATAAGTCTAACATCCAGCGAATTGTTGAGCTATCACATGGAAAAAACTTAAAGATAAACGCAAAGAAATCTGAAGAACTATGTTTCATTCCAATGAACTTTAAAGAACAGAAAGTTCTAGATATCGCAGAAGAAATAATCCACATAGATGGTGACGAGGTTCCGCGTCCGTCCGAAGTGAAACATCTTGGAATATGGATTGCAAATAATCTATCATGGAAAACTCATATATTTAAACTTATAAAAAGAGTAAATTACATAGTTCGCCAATTCATCCGGTTTGCAAATAAAGATACAAAAATATTTCTCTTTGAAACCTACATTGTACCACAATATATGTACTGTGCGGTTGCGTGGGTCCCCCTCATTCCAAAGAATCTCAAAAAGAAGTTAAAGAGGCCACTGTCGCTGTTTGCCAAACACTCAAAAATTGAAAAACAAGTTTACATGAACAATATAAATGATGCGTTTTCCAAACAGTTCACCAACATGGTAAAGAAAATTGTGGACACGCCGAGTCATCCTCTACACGCTTTCATTATTGGTTTCCGATCAAACTCCACCGCAACTCGCAATAATTACAGAATGACTGATAGTTGTTTGTTTATTGACATAATTTTTGAGATGGAAACTCGCATGTAATTCAAACCCTTCACCAATAGAGACACACACATTGATACATTGGCTACATACTGTACGTTTAATGCAATAATACCCTCCACCAATACACACTTAAAATTAAGTCCAATTATACGCCGCTTCGTAATGCAAAAATGCGAAAAAAAAGAAAAATTCAATATATGTACATAACGCTCGTTTTTGTTCGTGTTCGTGAAATGGGCTATACTTAATGAGATGTATACTTAATTATTTGATTTATTATTAATTTATGGTTATTTTAATCCCTTCCTTGTTATTAATTTATACTTGAGCGGGCTCTAATACTTTAATAATTTTATGGCACATTGATGCGGATCGGGTTCCGAGGTTATCAAATACTCTGGACCAAGATCAGCTCTATACACGGACCAAGATGTTTCAAAACTCTTTCGCTCCAAGTGCTATTAGATATCTTATAAACAATGAGATACCGATTTTCATGCAATGATATTTTATTTATGTATAGTTTTATCTACAATTCTTAAATATTGGCACGTTATTTTTAATTTAATTTTATTTTATTTCACTTATCTAGTTTGTAGGCTTATCGTTCAATTGTCAACGTATTTTCAATTTTTATTTATTTATTTATTATTTTACTTAGCCTGATTTTAATTTTTATTAAGTTGCTAATCTCAGCTAACAAGTGACATATACGGTTTAAAGTTTTATTTATTTTTACTGGAAATATTCAATTTTTAGCCACCGGGGGGGGGAATTTTATCATACTTTTTAAAGTAATTTTAACGTATTATTTCTGTAATTATAAAGTTTTATGTAATCTGTGTTTGTGATTAACGGTAATTTTCCTATTTACATTCCTCCATATGTACAGGTAATTAAACGAATTATTCATTCATTAATTCATTCATTAATTAATTGTATTACTTTTACTTTTACTTTATACATTGATTTCTATTTTAATATTAATTAGTTTTTATATTACTAATGACATCATTATGACATAATGTCTATATTTAGCTCTATGGTATACAGCTCCCATACCGTTAACTTTATAATCTTTCCTCTCGCGACCCCTTTGTCTTCGTTATTCAATGGCGCCACTCTGGCTACCATTGAATAACATTGGGCAAACTTTATCTCGCCTCGTATGACGTCATCAAAGCTGCTCTCTGATTGGTTTAATTATACATTCTTTTCTCCCTCCTATCCCCCGATTGGCTATCCCATTCTATCCCCTCTATAATAGCCACCCGTTCACCGCATTCCCATTCACTGTCTCATTGTTTTCCTGAAAAGTTTTAGTTATTTTCTTAAAAGAATTTATTTATTTTTATTTCCTAAACGAGTTACCGGTACACATTCACGATGGCACATTCAGAAATCAGCTATTCAAGCAACGATCTGGTTTGCAACGAAAATCAGTTTATGCTACTAGACAACTCGTTTGGTCTATATTTCGATTCGGCGAACAAACTCTTCCCGTTAACGATAAATACAACCTTAAACCAACCCATCCTGATTACGGCAAACTACACGCCCTTTATTTTCCGCGCCTGCTACGAACTTCACGATGGACAATATCAAACCCTCGACGATAATAAACTTCATTCCTCCAACCACGGTTTCAAACTTTTAAAAAGGGACAACAAAATAAAGTTCAATCTAACTACTTCGCCCGAGACGTTTACGATTCCAACTAGTATAGTCGATTTTATTCGAGAAAACATCAACCAAGATGTGGCAAATCGTTTACTGGGTTTAACCACTCTCGTAACCTCCGGATGTAGGACAATTCGGTCCCGGACAATTCGGTCCGGACAATTCGGTCCCGGACAATTCGGTCCCGGACAATTCGGTCCCAAAACACTAAATAAATGGGACCGAATTGTCCTAGGACCGAATTGTCCGGGACCGAATTGTCCGGGACCGAATTGTCCGGGACCGAATTGTCCGGGACCGAATTGTCCTAGGACCGAATTGTCCGGTTCCTGATAGCAACGTTTTAGTGCTTTTTTGATATTGGTGAATGTTCTAGAACATTAGTAGAGATATTTGTTATGGTAGCTAGTGTTATTTACTTGCTAGAATTTTTTGAAATTTTAAAAATACTGTATTTTTTTTATTTTTGTTATTGGTAAGTGTTCGAGAACATTATTATATATTATTTATTAAGGTGTAGCTAGTGTTTTTTTTTACTAGCTAGCATTTCCTTGAAATTATAAAAACACTTGTGAAAACATTGATATTTCAGAATTAGGCCTAAACTGTTGCTGATTATATTAATTACCAACAATATTGTTGATATTATAACAGTCCCTGAATGAGATCCAGCTATTATCTAGGATAATAATTTAGACTTGTTAACCAACCAACAACACATACAGTATACTTACGCAGTATATAAAAAAAATCAGTTTTAAAAATAAACATTTTAAATACATACTATTACTAGCTGGTAAAATTCACAAGCTCCATAAAAACACCATAGCTACCATAAATAATAATGCTAACAAAAAAAAGTAAATTTTTTTTATTTTTAAAAAAATACTACAGTACAGGCCACCAGAAAACGCAGATTTGTACAATTGTGAACACATTTTATCAAATGTGTACCAGTGTAATGTAATGTTGTTGAACGGGACAATTGAACATAATTGAACATAATTGAATTGGCAACAACCAAAATTTTTTCGCCAAAGGATACAATTGAATACTTTTGAAACGCTTAGTAATCTGGAAACTCTCTGTAGTTTGCCGCGAACTGTCACTCACTGCAGCTGGAAATGCGATAAGGATTTTGTTTACCTTTATAGTGTGCGGTTAATAGTGTCTACAGTCCCGCTCTCAAAAAGCATTCCTTTGATCAAACATTGATCAAACTTTGATCAAACATTGATCAAAGTTTGATCAAAATGTGTCCATAGAATATCATTGAAAGTAGCATTGACATTGAAATGACATTGATGGCATATTGAAATGACCTTGAAATCGATGGACCGAAATTCCAGACTTTCTGTCTCATATTGAAATGACATTGAAATGATTTCAAGGTAACAGTTTACATCGCTCTTCTGCGGCATGCCTTTGAACTCAGATTCCCGCCGAGAACTGGCTTTTGTTAATGGCCAAGCCGCGATGTGATTGACAGGGCGGTGGATGGAGCTTGCTTGACTTTGTGGATGGACAGCGATTGGATTTACAAGGCGGTGTTGTGGTAGTGTCCCAGACTGAGTTTTGTTCTTGTAGGCAGGGCCTATTATTACACCAACAACTAGTTCAGAAAAACAGCCTTTGGAATAGTTTTAAATTATTGTTATATTAGAAATTAGTTTCAATGTTCCTTAAATCAGAATCAAGGCCAAAGACCTCCATTGACGTAGCAGCGCGATGGCTGCCGTTGCATTGCATTTGCTTATACAGTAATTGTGTAAATTCGACAAGCTTCCTTCCTGCCCCTGTCTCTAATTATACTAATAAATGTAAATAAAGAAATAAATAAATCCAAGCCAGCGCCAGCGCACCCCCTAAAATACCTTCTAAAAATTTACGTAATTTAATTTTAATACTCTGATAAGGTAATTTTATTGAAAACCTAATTTGTTTTAAAGTAAACTATGTTATGTACATCATTAGTTACGTATTTTTTAATTCAGTTTAACGTATTGTAATTATAATTTTTTAAATATTAAAAATCAAATTGGGTTAGTAATACGTATTAAATTATGTTCATTCATTTTTAAATTTAAATTAAATTCTTTTGCTCACAGGTCGTTGTAAGACAAGGCATCAATATAACCCCAGTGATCCCATACCCTCTTGTTATGGACTATTACTACATCATTGTACAAGCTGCGGACCTGCACACCCCCCCCCCCCCCCCCCCCCCTCCATTATAATGTGTTGTAGCCATCCACCCAACCCATTGCATAACTCGAATTAAACTCCACACAGCACAGCACAGCCCATACCTGCCATTGCTTTCATTACGCCACATCGCCATAAGTGGAGATTCAATTATGGCTGTGAATTATTATAATCATTATTAGATTGACAACACAGTGTTGTGGTAGTGTACGTGTACCAGTACCAGACTGAGTCTTGTAATAGGCCCCACTGACAACTCCGGGCTACGTTCTGAAATACAGCCTCTGGAATATTATTAAATTATTTTCATTAGAAATTATTCGCTAGAAAGCCAGTCTGTCAATTTAATCGTCCAGTATCAATTCCCGCGGGCTAATACAATTTATTTTCGGGCTAAGGATGCCCTGCCCACTGGCTAAGAAAGCAAGCTTGCGGGTAAACGATTCCCATTTTGCGGGCTAAGATTCCCGCGGGCTAAGTCATCACGCATCACCCAACCGAACATACAGTTGACTGTAACTGTTTCACTCGCATCTCTGTAACCACAACCCAAATGCTGTGATTCACAGTATGCGATTTCACCGTGCTGTCACCGCAAGTGTATCTGAGAACAGGCCCATTTCTGGTACAGCTACAATTAGTTTCAAAAATTTAATGTAAAACATCGAAAGGAGCAGGTTAAAGGGGTTGTGTTTTCTAACCAAAACAATAAACCAAAGTAGATTTCATCGATTTGGGCTGGAGAACTTTTTTATTTGCGACCAACTGGCGCCACTATTTGCGAGATAAGGTAGAAATTTTAATTAATATCGAGACAAATACAACGTCTGTTTAATTGTTTTTGGGCAAACAGAAAAGTCCTCCATGCTGAAATTTTAGTAAGAAAGTTTAGTGTAATAAATTAGTTTAGTACACATTACTACCTGCATAGTTCCTTGCTCAGGAGGCCAATCTCTTTGGTTCGCGGCCTCCTGTGTATGGGTTAGTTCTAGTTGGCTGTCTAATTTCTTGGGAAGCTTTTAGTAAATTTCGAAATTTCGGAGAATTCCATTCCACAGCAGATAATTGGTTTTACATGCTGGGGCGGCATAAGCTAAGAGCCATTACACATGCTATGCCTTTACTCTGTTAGTGGTCTGTCGCTGTCGGCACCCCAAGCTAATAATATACAGCAAATACGCACTGAGACCGCTTTTGTTTCAGAAAATTTGGAATGTGGATCTTTATATATATATTATTTGTTTTCTCATTTCAACTGGAAAGGGTTTTTTAGTATGCTTTCGCATGGCCTCCCCCTCGCTCGGTACGCTAGTTGCCCCCCCCCCCCCCCCCCCCCCATTATAATGTATTGTAGCCATCCACCCAACACATTGCGTAACTCAGAATTAAACTCCACACAGCCCATACCCGCCCTTGCTTTCATTACCACCACACCGCCAAGTGGAGATTCAATTGCGGCTGTTATTTTCTGATAATCGCTGTAAATTATTATAACCTAGGCAGTCCGGTTTAAATAACGGCTATAGCCTACAAACCTATTGTATGATATGGACGTGGTGTCCTGTGTGCTCTGTAGACATCCTACAGAGCACATGGAGCATTACACACACACAGAGAGAGAGAGAGAGTGAGGGCTGCTTGATTGACACACGGCTCAGTGGGAATCTAGACTTTGAAGTGCAGCGCCTTTGGTAGAACTCAATGGCAGGATTTATAAGCCTGGTTCATTTCAATATTTGATCAAACTTTGATCAATGTTTGATCAAAATTTGATCAATGTTTGATCAAAGGAATGCTTTTTGAGAGCGGGACTGTAGTAGGCAGGCCTATTGTTAGAGATGTTAAGCCATCTTCTGGTGTTTCTCTGTGCCCTCTCGGTGTCAGACTAATGGCGCGACATCTCCCTGCACTAAATTAATTATTCAATGGTCTAGGCTCGTCCATCCATATACCCATCCACTCCCATACACTCCATGAACCTCCATGTGGTCTTGTATGTAGTTCTCTCTCTACCAATACAGCCCATGTCCGCAATGTTACGTCCAGTGGGCTCTCTCATCTACCTGATATCAGACATACAGGCGCACCGCACACTAAGCCTTTGTCGGTCCCAGCAAGTTAGCTAGATAACTCGCCATAACCTGCCAATCAGATGACTTGAACAAATGTGTTCACATGTGATCACATTGGATGAAATCTGCTTTTTCTGGTGGCCTGTACTGTAGCTAGTAAAAAAAACACTAGCTACCTACCATATAATAATATATATTAAGGTTCTAGAACATTCACCATTATATAATACCAATTAAATTCGGTCCTGGACAATTCGGTCCCGGACAATTCGGTCCCATTAATATGCATGTTTTGGGACCGAATTGTCCTGTCAGTATCCGGACAATTCGGTCCCGGACAATTCGGTCCCAAAACACAAAATTAATGGGACCGAATTGTCCGGGACCGAATTGTCCGGACCGAATTGTCCGGGATCGAATTGTCCTGCTTACGTAACCTCCTTCTTCTCCGATGACCGCTTATTCGATTTTCATAGTATCGCAAACTCGATTCTTCTTCTCATCTGGAACTCGTCGACTCCGACCGAGGAAGAGGAGACTCGTTTCTTTAAACCTTTCGACAAGGATGTTCTCGCTTTCGGCGAGAAATTGAATGAGCTCACATGCTTTTTCGCCAATAAAGTCTCATATTACTTTGGGTTCAATTATAGAGTTGGCACCAATGGAAGTATTAACCCAGTGAAACCACTCGAATTAATAAAGTTGGAAGACACTGTAAACAGTTCATGGATCACCTTTTCCGTCACCTGCGCCAATTTATTTCAACAATATGTAAACATCTGTCGCCCATTTATTAATCCTACTACTCACCTCGTCCTAAAACCAGGCGATTGGGTTGCTTTTGACTATTGCACTTTTGGGTTTGTTACAAATATTCGGAACGAGCGCTATTTAGCGATCACCAATGGCTACGAGGTTGACGATGGAAAGGCTATTGTTTCTTCTAGAGGCATGATTCTTCTTACACCAAGCGAGGTCGGCGAATTGAAATGGTTTGATTCAACCATCGAGGATAGTGAATGTGTCTGCTACGATGAACTTAACGTCTACAAAGACAACATTTCCGAGCGAATATCGATACAAAGTTGTATCAGTGATTCAGAAATTGATTTACAGATAACCGAGAGAAAATTTAACGAATCCTTTACTATAGCTAACACGATTCAAGCGCGCGAGGCTCTAATAAGATTCAAGGCTATGGCTATACAATTTGCTTTCAAACCAAAGCAGATTACGATCCCCAATCACCAACGCTATCTCATAAATAACAATATTGCAGCCTTTATCTATAAGTTCAAATCCGAAAAATATGTCGGTATCTGGCCCATTGCAATGAAAGACGAAGAGACTACCACTTTTCAGTTCACCAACGGTCTCACTATTAGGGGCAGCGATGGAGCACCTTGGGTCTGGAATTCCCTTCTGTGTTGCTCAAAACCTGCAGCAGGCTAAATTTCACAGGAATTCCCCTTCCTCACAATTGAACTGTTAATTGGGAACTGTCGCACTATAGACAGACAGACAACATTAAGATGTATGTTGAGTGGAGTATGTGGACTATGGGTGGTCAAGTGGAGTAGGTGGAACATAAGTATTATGGTAGAGCGTGACTGTATTTACATTTACAATGCATATGGGCACATTCGCACATTATATTGGACTTTGGAATAATTTTATGTTTAATAAAATATTTAATCAGTTAAACGATATAGTTGCGAATAGGAATGAGTTATAAATATTTATTCTTGGTGTGTAACTGTTTCCCCTTAAGATTATAGATTAAGATTATACATTATGTTTTAGTTTTTTACGTTGTCTATTTAATATTTTTAACTTGCCAAATAGATGCCATGTCAGTTAGGTTTACCATTATTCTGTTGAATTAAACTGAAATAAAAAATATACTGATTCCACGATGTGATAAATGGTGTTAGGTGGGTAAAATGGTCAATAGGCAAACTCAAAGAATCCTTGCATTAACACCCCCCCCCCCCCCCCCCCCCAGCCGTATGTAGAAAATTACCTGAAAATAGTATGAATAAAATTCAGATATTACGCCCTCTCTTGTTAAATGTATAAAAGATAGAGTGTAGCTTCATATCCAGATTGTAGATAATAAAATGAGTCCTGAGTCCTGTAAGCAATGAACTGCAAGATGACATACTCGTTACTGGTACACATGCAGTACTGTATATAATCAGTCGCAGTCAGTCAGTAGTTACTAGTACTGTACGTACATCATAATATATGTACAGCTGTATGTACTGAGAGTTCTTAGATCCTAGAGCTATTATACCTAGGGCCTCCGTTCGCCTAGTACGTCCGTTCTAGAGTTATTGTGAACAAAGAACCCCTAACATCCCCCTCACAAACAATCATGAACTTAGTCTACAGTATACAGTAGTTTGTATTTACAGTATTTAATATATTTGACTGATAAGTCTGGACTCTGGCAGGAGGCAATATCGTTTTCAAACAAACAACAAGATTGTTATCATACATACATAGCAGTCTGTATTCATAAACCGGCCTAAACCACTAAAAGCCACTAAACATATATCTATGTTATATACAGTATATAATACTGTTGTAGTATCCCTAGGCCTAGTCCGGTACTACTACGTGGTACCGGTACTGCTAAGCTGTAAACATATATGTAAATCCTACTGTGCAGTTGTACCGGTATCCCTACTACAGTACAGTCCCAATCCCAATAAACATTAACTTGGTCGTTTTGGCGGCCAAAATGACCAAAATCGCCAAAAAAATGTAGTGTATTCCTATGGGCTACTTGGTCGTTTTGGCGAAGCGATTTAACTCGACTCAGTCAAGTCCAGACAGCCCGTCTCCTTGGACATCCATTTGGTTGCTCTGACTAAATGTCGGCTCGCTTTCATTTTTATTATTGACAGATTGTTAACTTACCTGGAGCTGAGTCGGGCCTTTCAGTTGTAGTAAAGACCACCCACTGAGGCATTGATACAGCACAGGCTAATACGTAATAAGGGAGTTAGTTGAATGCGGCTTTGTTAAAAGGAGGAGTATAATAATCGGATTTTGTGTGTTATTATTAGATAATCATTTTTCACCTTTTCCTTTGTGTAGCTTCAGTTTAGAGTCATGAATGGCAACGTGTTCTGTATGAAGGCGTCCTAATTATAGTTTTATAGTTAGAAGCTGGGTCTGTGACAGGGCGAGAAGTAGCTATTAAATAGCGACACTTAGTCTCGAACGAGTTCGGTATACTGATGAAATTCAGATTAGACGGCGCGGCCTATTTCTAGTAGCTGGGTCTGAATTCGAGGGCGATAGTAACTGAAAACATTATAATATCAGGCTCTGGCTCGGTGCTAACAGTCAACAGAGTCGGCATATTTGGGTAATTTTGGCCGCCAAAATGACCAAGTTAATGTTTATTGGGATTGGGACTGTATATCTCACTTTCAAAATATCCAAGCCATGCAATATGTTGTGATGATTACCGTTACATATGGTGCATGAATTGGTTTGAGTGCAAACATTTGTAGAATGATGTTCAAGACATCTAAAGCAGAGACTATATGCTCTAACAAAATTGGTGATATCATTGTCAGATAATTTTCCTAGTATTCCGCAGTAAAATGTTGTATGATTTGTTACTTTGCGGTTTTGTGATTCTGAACAGTAAAGGCACCCATCTTGCATTGGTGGTCCGTGAAATTGACCATTTTTGTAATTGGGTGCTGGGTATCTAGGTTTTCCTGTGTCAGTACCTCTGCCTGTAGATGTACTGGCAGTTGGTACATTTGGCAGTACACTAGGTACAGATGGTACTGTGTTTTGTTTGTTACTATATTGTTGTGGGGCTTGATTATGTTGTGCAAAGTTCGAATAGTTTCTAGGATGCCAAGATTGTTGTCTTGGCTTATTACCAGTTCGGAACCAATTCCGATTGGGATTTTGAAACTGTGATGATCTTGAACGATTGCCAGAATTAAAGTTTTGGTTTGCAGGTCCAGACTGTTGTCCCACTTGTTGAGTCTTATTAGTTCGAACAGATGCATTAGTATTTGGTTTACCACCTGGTCCCCACACATTCTCCTCAGCTTCTCTGGAGAACATCTCGTTACAAATGGCATCAGTCTGATACTCCAAGAAACTGGCAAATTCTAGGAGGTTAGGGTCTCGATCTTTTGTACGTTTTGTTTGTTCAGCTATAGGAAGCCACTTACTATATAGATATGGTGGCAAGTTCCAAACTGCATTCTGAACATTAGTTGGTAATGTAATGTACTCATATGCTCCTATATATTGTAAGCAGTTTGTAATGGTTCCTATTGTATCAGAATATTTACGTATGTCAGATGCTTTGTCAGAGTTAACAAACTTCGGTTGGCATGCAATTGTGTCAGAACATACACGCTGAATGAGCTGCGGATCACCAAATCTCTTTTGGAGTTTCGCCCAAGCTCTTAGGTACCCTCCTGGAGTTCCCTTAAATTTTAGGATTAAGTCATTTGCCTTGCCTTTAGTATGCTTCAATAAAAGTTTTAACTTCTCCCGTTCGTCCCAAAAGGGTTGTGATGCAATATTTTCAATGAAATCTATTTTAAAGTTGACAAATCCTAGTGGATTGCCATCATACTTTTCATCATCACATGGTTCCCATAAAGTTGTTTTGGCATATAAACGCTCAAAATACTGTCTGTTAAGAGCATCAGCGGTGTTTCCAGCAAAAAACATATTAGCCGGATCATGGAATGGTATATTGTTAGTATTTTCATCACCATGATCACTTCCATCAGGGTCTCCGTCCCCATCACCACCAGGACCAGGAGGATTACTTGGAGGATCTCTGCCTGGATTTGGATTGTAATGGTATTGTTGACCATGGATTTCATTATATGGGGACCTTTGTTGATTATTGAGGTAGTGATCTGATCCCGGAGGTTCACTAGTTGACCTTTGTTTGGGTTTGGTGCCAGTAGGTGTATATGAAACCCCTGTCACAGTGTTTACACAAAGGTTAGTCATTGATTTAGGTGGTTTAAAATCATGCCGAGGTTTAATCCAACCATTCATAAGACCATAATTGTATGCCTTGCATTCAAATTCTTTATCTTTGTGAGATCCAGGAACCTCTGGCTCACTATATTGACTTGTATGGCAAGATGGTAGCCGTAAATTGTTATATTTCATGTCTATGCTACTTGATTCAATTGGTTCTGGGTTATCTATTGGTTCTCCTTCCTTACACCAGATCCACTTTGGTTCAGTGGGATGTAAACGCTTGAAATATTTAACTCCCTGTATTATTTGACACTCAATGTCTCAGTCATTTGTTTTTGTTTTATTGCTAATTTTATTGGTATTATTCTGTGCAGGTATTTGAGTCTTCAAATTATCATCACTGGAATATAAATTTTTCCCTTTGTCATGTAATTTAATGTTCTTGTAAATTGCCAGTGGATTTTGACTCATGTCGTCAGCATTTTGCATGTGAAATTTTGCTTCAGCTTCAACATTCACAGAATTTTCAATGTCAATGATCATAGGCAAAATGACCATATTTACTTCCAGGTATTTGCCTAGGAATGGCACTGTCAATTTGAGATTTCTTACTATCGTGACTATACTCTGGATCTATCAGGTCCCGTATTATTTTTTGGAGTATGAAGATTTGGTGGACTCTTTTGTTGAATCAATAATCGTTGCTGTTGGCTGGAAATGAACTTTCCTCTCCCCTGTGGCCTTTGGGGAAGTTGAATGTTCATCACAGTCACCCTCAGCCCCAGCTTGTAGTAGCTTTTCTAGTAATTCCTGTTGTATATTGTCCATCATATCTGTCGCCCTTTTACAAACTGAAAGACATTGTGTGACACTGTCATCTGTTTGTTGATGCTATTCACGTTCTTTATGCATGTCAAGATGACGGCATTGACGTTCTTTCTGTATGTCGCCATAAACAAAATCCAATTTATTATACAGAATGTTTAATAATCTGTCAGACTGCAATGCAGCTGGGTCTTGTAGAGGTACTACTGGCGATGGAGAGTAAAGTTGTACACGAGTTAAAACTGGTGGTAAAGGTAAAGAGTGAATTGTATTATTTGATAAACTAGCTAATGGTGAACAAAATTATCTTGGGCCATATTGTTGCCCATTTGTCAGTAAATTGCTACTTGTACAACCAGTTAAAGTGCATGTGTTCGATGTAATAGTTGATGGTAATAGTGAGTAAGATATCTCAGGTATATTACTCATCGGTAGTGTTTGAGGAGATAATATATCAGGAGTCAAACATAAACAGGATGGTAGTCTGGAGGTTAGGGGTGTATCATGAACATTTGTACTTGTCACAATGCTGGATGATGCTTGAGCTTGTGTTAAGCATTGGGAAAAATTACTACTAGATATCAAAGACACACTACTGGTACTGGTAGTATTTGAATTGTTTGTAGTAATGGTCCCTAAGTCTACTGAATTTAGAAGACCTATAGGGGTATGAGAGGACTGTAAATCTGTGGAATTATCTGAAATCATTGACATTTCTGGCTGAGTATTTAGATTACTCTCCTGACCTGGTAAGTGTACAGTGGCAGGAGTGGATGAATACTCATGGGTTTTAATATTATTATAGTCCCTTAAATGTTTAGGAGTAGGTGGAAGAGTCAGGCCCTGCCTAGATGCTTCATCACGCAGTAGAAGTTCAGTGAAATGTGTCTGGTCTATTCGCTGTTTAGTTCTGCGATCTTCAATTTGAGCTCTCAGCTGCCGTTGTTGCTCTTCTTCTTCACGTTGTTTATTATCTATAATATTCTGAGTACGGCGTTGAGATTCATAAATCTTTTCTTGAGTCTCTGATTCGAATTTCCGAAACTCTGCAGATGTTTCTTCTTCATGTCGCAGCTCTTCCTGTTCCATTATTCTTTCAAATAAGGAAACATTTGTTGATCTATTGGAACTAGTAGTACTGTAGCCTGTAGACCTTCTGGTCATTCTAGAGTGATGAGATCTGTGCTGTGAAGATTGCTTTGAAGTAGGCCTACTGGTAACAGATTGTTTAGAAATATTTGAAGCTGGTTTACTTTGAGGGCTTCTGTAAGTCAAAACGTTGTCACTGTCAGTTGATGTGGAACTTTTGTGTAATGTATGGTCAGTATCTATGTTTCCTACTACTGTAAGTCAGATAATCAACCATGGCTTAACCGGGCAGGAAACCAGACTGCCGGCAACAATAATACTGGTCAGTCAACTTCACTATCCCTTCAGCCAAGGAGAAATCCTAACCCAACAACAACTTCTAATTTTCTAAAACCAAAACCAGATATACAAGGGACTACTCTTTTCCAGAAAGTAGTACCTGTTAGAGTAGGTACAAGGGACTACTCTTTTCCAGAAAGTACAGTAGTACCTGTTAGAGTAGGTCCAACTTGGAGTAGAAAACCATTAAGTGACAATTTTGTTACCACATTCGCTTTGATTGACACAGGTGGAGGGGGTACTTTTATTGACCAAAGTGTTATAGATTGTCTCAAAGTTGATACAACACAGGTTGAACTAGATCTTACAACCATTAACAAACGAGAATTAACAACATGTGGTAAAGTAGGGTTGAACATCTCAGCAGTAATGCCAGGCTATAACTACGTCACTGATATAACAGCATTTGTTCGACCACAGTGTAAATTTGACAAGCATATTGTAAGTGACGAAACTGTAAAGAAATATCCACATCTTGATATCCCCAGGTACCCTACAGTAGACATACCTTCGGTCACTATTATTTTGGGTGTAACTAGTCCTGAGATGCATTACCATCTCAAGGAACAACATTCAACAACATATGGTGAACCATTTGCCATTGAGACTGTTTTTGGTTGGACTGTCATGGGTCCAGTAAACCAGGCAGTCAGTTTACAAGTACTACCATAACAAAAGGGGAATGTTTTACGTAATATCTTTCCAAATAAAGTGAAACCTGAGAGGAGAGCAGAAGACTCAACAATTTACGACAACATGATGGTTGAGGATGAACCAGTCATCAATGATGTTTCTGAGAATGAAGCAACTGACAAACTCTATGAACGATATTTGAAAACCTTTTTCACTAATTCACTAAGTAACAATAAACCCATTAGTCCGAATTCTTCTCTGAACACATTGTGTCCTAAATTAAACAAAGACCAAATTCTTGTTGTCGATTCTAGGATCAAGCGAGCAAAGTGTTTACCACAATCTACTATTGAACCAATTATAATCCCTAAGAAATCATTAATAATTACTGGTTTAATACAAGACACACACAAATTTCTGATACATAGAGGCGAGGATCATGTGCTTGCAAAACTCCGTAGGGAGTACTGGATAATTAACGCTCGTCCGAGAATTCGTGAAGTACTCAAGAAATGTATTACTTGTAAGATCATTCAGCACCAACTATTACATCCTCACATGTCTGATCTTCCTAGTCATCGACTTGCAGACAATTGTAGACCATTTGCTGGAACAGGTGTCGATTACTGGGGACCAATTATCCTTAAAGAGACAATGCACTCGTCTTAAGGTCTATGGAGTTATCTATACTTGTATGACTACCCGAGCTGTATGGCTAGACATAGCTGAGGATGCCAGTACTGATAAATTTCTTGCATCTTACCATCGTTTCATTTGTGCACGTGGTAACATGATAACAATGTACAGTGACTGTGGCAGCAACTTTGTCGGTGCTGATTCCGAGCTTGAGGAAGTCATTAAATGCCTTAATAAGGATGCTAGTAAGATTCAATCCAATCTTCTTACAAAAAATGTTGAGTGGAAATTCAATGTTCCCTACAATCCCCATACAGGTGGTACTTGGGAACGTATGGTCAAATCAGTCAAACAAGGGTTGAAAGCTATACAATTTAAGAATGATACATTTGATTCTTTCCGAACAACTTTGGCTGAGGTTGAATATGCCATTAATTCTAGGCCACTATTCTCACCCACTGAGGATCCCAGTGGTATTACACAAATCACCCCAAACATGATCTTAGGTATAGGCGAACCACTAGGGTTAATTATAGAGCCCTCAGACCCATCCAACTCTAGCTCCAGGAAGGTCTGGAGGCGCAGCCAACAGGCTGCTAACAAATTTTGGGATCTATGGCAAAAGCACTACTTGCCAACTTTACACAAGCGGCCAAAGTGGCAAAAGCCTTGTAGAGATGTGATCATAGGAGATCTTGTATTAGTTAAGGAAGGAAATCCTCTTGCTAGAAACAAATGGCACATGGCCAGGATTACCCAGATTTTTCCTGGTAAGGATGGAACAGTTCGATCAGCTGAAGTCAGAACATCTTCAGGGCTACAAGTCAGAGGTGTCCATAAGTTGTGTTTGTTAGAAGAAAGTTTATTAACACGTCTGACCTAATTTGGTTTCTTGATCATTTCGTTATTGAGAAAGTTTAAATAACTAAGCATTTTTAGATTTCTCAATCTCGTAGGATAGTATTTTAAACTCCTATAACATATTTTACTTATATAGGAGTAACTTTATATCTTTTATTGTCTCGGCTGTTGGTGGTAACAGCCAGTACAGTAAGAACAGACAGACATTTTACAATTATTATTATTTATTATTATTTTATGACTTTACCTGACTTGACCTACTTTGACTATTTTGGGTTGCGCAAGGGGGGTTGGGTCAGGGTAAAGCATGCTGCAGCGGAGTGTGTTTATGGTAAATCGCTCCAAAAGTACTCAAGCTGTTTACTTACCCGGGTTTGGATTTGATATTAGCCATCTGATACGAATTCAATTGATGTTGATGATACCAAGATGAATATGATTGATGATGGAAATGATACCAAGATATTAATATTTCGATGATGAACAAACAAAAATTATTATTATACTAATAATTGGTTATTATGGATTATATACTAATAATTATTTGATATTATGGATTATATACTAATAATTATTTGATATTATGGATTATATACTAATAATTTGATATAAATATGATGATATTATATGAAATGATATGATATAAATATTATGTCGATATGAATGAATGTTTGAATAAACAATGATTAATCTTGGATAATATGTTGGATCTACTTCTACCAGTCTAGGCTAACGTTGGAGCTTCTCTACAGTCTGGGCTAACGATTGTTCTACCTATGCAGTCTGGACTGATAATGGTTCTACAATACAGTCTGGGCTTACGTTCACTCTAACTTACAGGCTGGGATGAGAAGGATCTACCTCTACAAACTGACGAAGGATCTACCTCTACAAATTGATGACGGATCTACCTTTACAAACTGACGAAGAATCTACCTCTACAAACTGATGATGGGACTACTTCTACAAACTGATAATGAATCTTCAGCTTTACAATTTGGTGATGGAACTCAAAAAAAAAAAAAAAAAAAAAAAGTTTTGAATTAAAGTGAATTAAGATTTAAGTGTGATTAGTGTTTGTTTATTGTTTATTACATCTCTAATTTTACTTCTACTAAAGTAAAATTTGAACTAAGATTTAATTTAAAGTGAATTAAGATTTAAGTGTGATTAGTGTTTGTTTATTACATCTCTAATTTTACTTCTACTAAAGTAAAATTTGAACTAAGATTTAATTTAAAGTGAATTAAGATTTAAGTGTGATTAGTGTTTGTTTATTGTTTATTATATACATCTCTAATTTTATTTCTACTAAAGTAAAATGTGAACTAAGATTGTTACGGTATATGGCGCTGTATCCACAGTATTAGTCCATTATGCAGTATGCAATATTAGTCCATTATGCAGTATGCAATATTAGTCCATTATGCAGTATGCAATATTAGTCCGTTATACTGTATGTAATATTAGTCCGTTGTGCAGCATGATATTTT